>JAXIVJ010011291.1:7500-44080 GCA_036785665.1 Chirona hameri
AGCGAAAAACGAGAGAAAAAAAACACTTTTCCTCTTTTTTTACCTCTGGAGTCTGAAATATTGACCTGATATCAAATTTGAGGACCCTGTGTTGATTGAAAATGTCACTGACTGGCGTTTGCTTTTAACGTTTGTTTCTAACTATCATAGTTTCCGAGATATATGGGAATTTCTGGAGCGAAGTCCCAAAACAGGAAAAAGCTGGAAACTTTGACCTTTGATGACCTCTGGTGACCTCAATTTTGACCTGATCTAAAAAAAAAATACTGAAATACTTTCGATAGAACTTGTATCCAGCTATCACATGCCGTTTTCCGCTTGTCGCTACGTAGCGTAGTTTTCGAGATCTCACGGGGGGGGGGGGGGCGGAAATCAACCCCCCTGCAGTTCGTGTTCGGCGCAAACCCCCTGCAGTGCGCGGGTTAATGAATGGCTCGCCTGTACTCACAGTGATCTAAGTTTCCAGTTTTGCTTGGCGCTGCTGTCCGCCTCTACTCTATGTGATTCATGTGACCTTTGTGACCTTTGTGATGTTTTGTAACATGTGTGCTACGCGTGGACGGTGACCTGAATACAATATGAGTGTCCTATGTGACCTGAATGCAATATGTGTGGCCTATGTGACCTATATGACTCGTTTGACCTGAGTGGCCTGGCCCTCGGATTCTGACCTGTGACCTGACCCGTGACCTGACCTGTGACCAGACCTGTGACCTGACCTGTTGCCTGACCTGTGACCTGACCTGTGACCTGACCTGTGACCTTACATGTGACCTGACATGTGACCTGTGACCTGATACCTGACCTGTGACCTGATACCTGACCTGTGACCTGATACCTGACCTGTGACCTGATACCTGACCTGTGACCTGATACCTGACCTGTGACCTGATACCTGACCTGTGACCTGACCTGTGACCTGACCTGTGACCTGACCTGTGACCTGACCTGTGACCTGACCTGTGACCTGACCTGTGACCTGACCTGTGACCTGACCTGTGACCTGACCTGTTACCTGACATGTGACCTGACATGTGACCTGACCTGTGACCTGACCTGTGACCTGACCTGTGACCTGACCTGTGACCTGACCTGTGACCTGACCTGTGACCTGACCTGTGACCTGACCTGTGACCTGACCTGTGACCTGACCTGTGACCTGACCTGTGACCTGACCTGTGACCTGACATGCGACCTGACATGCGACCTGACATGTGACCTGACCTGTGACCTGTGACATGTGACCTGTGACATGTGACATGTGACATGTGACATGTGACCTGTGACCTGACCTGTGACCTGTGACGTATGGCCTCTGCCCTCTGCCCTCTGCCCTCTGCCCTCTGACCTGTGACCTGTGACCTCTCCTCAGGGCCCGGAGCACAGCTCGGCCCGTCTGGAGCGCTTCCTCCAGCTCTGCTCGGAGGACCCAGAGTACTTCCCGCCGTTCGCCCCCGATCAGTTCGCCATCCGACAACTGCACGACTGCAACATGATAGTGAGTGGCAAATGGATAGGGATATTCATATCCACCGATATCCCCCGCCGTAGAACGTGCTAGTGAGGGGGAAATGGATAGGGATATTCATATCCACCGATATCCCCCGCCGTGGAACGTGCTAGTGAGGGGGACATGGATAGGGATATTCATATCCACCGATATCCCCGCCGTGGAACGTGCTAGTGAGGGGGACATGGATAGGGATATTCATACCCACCGATATCCCCCGCCGTGGAACGTGCTAGTGAGGGAGAAATGGATAGGGATATTCATATCCACCGATATCCCCCGCCGTGGAACGTGCTAGTGAGGGGGAAATGGATAGGGATATTCATATCCACCGATATCCCCCGCCGTGGAACGTGCTAGTGAGGGGGAAATTGATAGGATATTCATATCCACCGATATCCCCCGCCGTGGAACGTGCTAGTGAGGGGGAAATGGATAGGGATATTCATATCCACCGATATCCTCCGCCGTGGAACGTGCTAGTGAGGGGGAAATTGATAGGATATTCATATCCACCGATATCCCCCGCCGTGGAACGCGCTAGTGAGGGATAAATGGATAGGGATATTCATATCCACCGATATCCCCCGCCGTGGAACGTGCTAGTGAGGGGGAAATGGATAGGGATATTCATATCCACCGATATCCCCCGCCGTGGAACGTGCTAGTGAGGGGAAATGGATATGGATATGCATATCCACCGATATCCCCCGTCGTGGAACGTGCTGGTGAGGGGGAAATGGATAGGGATATTCATATCCACCGATATCCCCCGCCGTGGAACGTGCTAGTGAGGGGGAAATGGATAGGGATATTCATATCCACCGATATCCCCCGCCGTGGAACGTGCTAGTGAGGGGGAAATGGATAGGGATATTCATATCCACCGATATCCTCCGACGTGGAACGTGCTAGTGAGGGGGAAATGGATAGGATATTCATATCCACCGATATCCCCCGCCATGGAACGTGCTAGTGAGGGAGAAATGGATAGGGATATTCATATCCACCGATATCCCCCGCCGTGGAACGTGCTAGTGAGGGGGAAATGGATAGGGATATTCATATCCACCGATATCCCCCGCCGTGGAACGTGCTAGTGAGGGGGAAATGGATAGGGATATTCATATCCACCGATATCCCCCGCCGTGGAACGTGCTAGTGAGGGGGAAATGGATAGGGATATTCATATCCACCGATATCCCCCGCCGTGGAACGTGCTAGTGAGGGGGAAATGGATAGGGATATTCATATCCACCGATATCCCCCGCCGTGGAACGTGCTAGTGAGGGGGAAATGGATAGGGATATTCATATCCACCGATATCCCCCGCCGTGGAACGTGCTAGTGAGGGGCAAATGGATAGGGATATTCATATCCACCGATATCCTCCGCCGTGGAACGTGCTAGTGAGGGGGAAATTGATAGGATATTCATATCCACCGATATCCCCCGCCGTGGAACGCGCTAGTGAGGGAGAAATGGATAGGGATATTCATATCCACCGATATCCCCCGCCGTGGAACGTGCTAGTGAGGGGGAAATGGATAGGGATATTCATATCCACCGATATCCCCCGCCGTGGAACGTGTTAGTGAGGGGGAAATGGATAGGGATATTCATATCCACCGATATCCTCCGCCGTGGAACGTGCTAGTGAGGGGGAAATGGATAGGATATTCATATCCACCGATATCCCCCGCCGTGGAACGTGCTAGTGAGGGAGAAATGGATAGGGATATTCATATCCACCGATATCCCCCGCCGTGGAACGTGCTAGTGAGGGGGAAATGGATAGGGATATTCATATCCACCGATATCCCCCGCCGTGGAACGTGCTAGTGAGGGGGAAATGATTAGAGATATCCACGAATATCCATAGCTGCGGAACGTGATTGAGTAGGATGGGGATATCCACGGATATCCGGCACCCGTGGAATGTGATTATGGGTAGGAAATGGATAGGGATAGCCATGGATATCCGTAACCGTGGAACGTGCTGGTGAGTGGGAGGTGATATGGATGTGAGTAACCATGGACAGAGAGTAACCATGGACAGAGAGTAACCATGGACAGAGAGTAACCATGGACAGAGAGTTACCATGGACAGAGAGTAACCATGGACAGAGAGTAACCATGGACAGAGAGTAACCATGGACAGAGAGTAACCATGGACAGAGAGTAACCATGGACAGAGAGTAACCATGGACAGAGAGTAACCATGGACAGAGAGTAACCATGGACAGAGAGTAACCATGGACAGAGAGTAACCATGGACAGAGAGTAACCATGGACAGAGAGTAACCATGGACAGAGAGTAACCATGGACAGAGAGTAACCATGGACAGAGAGTAACCATGGACAGAGAGTAACCATGGACAGAGAGTAACCATGGACAGAGAGTAACCATGGACAGAGAGTAACCATGAACAGAGAGTAACCATGGACAGAGAGTAACCATGGACAGAGAGTAACCATATAATTGTTTCTGAGCCGGGGCGGGGAGTGTAAAAAAATCATAGAATGAGCACAGAGAAAGCAGATTGGAGCCCATAATGAACACACAGGTATAGCATGGTATTTTGATCTTAGAACCCTACACATAGAGATACCGTGTGTTTATATTGGCATTGTTTGACTGGCGTGTGGTTTTTGTATGATCACCTTCGGTACCATGCTTACCCTCTGGTAAGCATGGCTTCAGGCGGACCCGGACAAAATTAAAAACTACCTTTCCACCTGTACCGAGTGCTTCAGCTTGGATGCGGGACTGGCCTGCCATCTATACCGAAGGCGTCGTTCGACCAAACCTAAACTTCATTTCCGTCCGCCAGGTGGCCAACGCGACGATGCCGAGCAACTACTTCCACCTGCTGCGTCGTCAGATCCTGATGCCTTTCCGCAAGCCACTGATCATAATGGCGCCGAAACAGCTGCTGAGACATCCCAGCGCGCGCAGCAGCTTCGACGACATGCTGGATGGCACCGAGTTTAGGAGGTGAGGCGGGTTATTTAGGAGGTGAGGCGGGTAATTTAGGAGGTGAGGTGGGTTATTTAGGAAGTGAGGCGGGTAATTTAGGAGGTGAGGCGGGTTATTTAGGAGGTGAGGCTGGTTATTTAGGAGGTGAGGTGGGTTATTTAGGAAGTGAGGCGGGTAATTTAGGAGGTGAGGCTGGTTATTTAGTAGGTGAGGCAGGTAATTTAGGAGGTGAGGCGGGTTATTTAGGTGAGGCAGGTAATTTAGTAGGTGAGGCGGGTAATTTAGGAGGTGAGGTGGGTTATTTGGGAGGTGAGGCGGGTTATTTAGGAGGTGAGGCTGGTTATTTAGGAGGTGAGGCGGGTTATTTAGGAGGTGAGGCGGGTTATTTAGGAAGTGAGGCGGGTAATTTAGGAGGTGAGGCGGGTTATTTAGTAGGTGAGGCGGGTAATTTAGGAGGTGAGGCGGGTTATTTAGGTGAGGCGGGTAATTTAGTAGGTGAGGCGGGTAATTTAGGAGGTGAGGTGGGTTATTTGGGAGGTGAGGCGGGTAATTTAGGAGGTGAGGCTGGTTATTTAGTAGGTGAGGCGGGTAATTTAGGAGGTGAGGCGGGTTATTTAGGTGAGGCGGGTAATTTAGTAGGTGAGGCGGGTAATTTAGGAGGTGAGGTGGGTTATTTGGGAGGTGAGGCGGGTTATTTAGGAAGTGAGGCGGGTAATTTAGGAGGTGAGGCTGGTTATTTAGTAGGTGAGGCGGGTAATTTAGGAGGTGAGGCGGGTTATTTAGGTGAGGCGGGTAATTTAGTAGGTGAGGCGGGTAATTTAGGAGGTGATGCGGGTTATTCAGGAGGTGAGGTGGGTTATTCAGGAGATGAGGTGGGTTATTCAGGAGGTCAGGCGGGTAATTTAGCTGGTGAGGCGGGTAATTTAGCTGGTGAGGCGGGTAATTTAGGAGGTGAGGCGGGTAATTTAGGAGGTGAGGCGGGTAATTTAGGAGGTGAGGCGGGTAATTTAGGAGGTGAGGTGGGTTATTTGGGAGGTGAGGCAGGTTATTTAGGAGGTGAGGCTGGTTATTTAGGAGGTGAGGCGGGTAATTTAGGAGGTGGGGCGGGTTCTCATGTGTCTGTGACCCACTGACACACCTGTGTCTGTGTCCGGGCTGCCAGACTACTGCCCGACACGGGCCCGGCCGGTCAGGCGCCGCACGCCGTCCGCAGGCTGATCTTCTGCAGCGGAAAGGTCTACTTCGAGCTGGAGCGGCGGCGGCAGCAGCTGCAGCTCGAGTCGAGCGTGGCCATCGTCAGGCTGGAGCAGGTCAGTGGCAGGGGCGGCTCCAGGGGGAGGGCAGGTCAGTGTCGGGGGCGGATCCAGGGGGAGGGCAGGTCAGTGGCAGGGGAGGCCAGGACAGTGGCAGGGGCGGCTCCAGGGGGAGGGCAGGTCAGTGGCGGGCGGCTCCAGGGGGAGGGCAGGTCAGTAGCAGGAGCGGATCCAGGGAGGGCAGGTCAGTGGCAGGGGCGGCTCCAGGGGAGGGAAGGTCAGTGACAGGGGCGGCTCCAGGGGGAGGGCAGGTCAGTGGCAGGGGCGGCTCCAGGGGGAGGGCAGGTCAGTGGCATGGGCGGATCCAGGGGAGGCCAGGTTAATGTCGGCTCCAGGGGGAGATCAGGTCAGTTGCAGGGGCGGCTCCAGGGGTATGACAGGCCAGTGACAGGGGCGGCTCCAGGGGAGGGCAGGTCAGTGGCAGGGGCGGCTCCAGGTGGAGGTCAGGTCAGTTGCAGGGGCGGCTCCAGGGGGAGGCCAGGTCAGTTGCAGGGGCGGCTCCAGGGGGAGGGCAGGTCAGTTGCAGGGACGGCTCCAGGGGGAGGGCAGGTCAGTGGCAGGGGCGGCTCCAGGGGAGGGAAGGTCAGTGACAGGGGCGGCTCCAGGGGGAGGGCAGGTCAGTGGCAGGGGCGGCTCCAGGGGGAGGGCAGGTCAGTGGCATGGGCGGATCCAGGGGAGGCCAGGTCAATGTCGGCTCCAGGGGGAGATCAGGTCAGTTGCAGGGGCGGCTCCAGGGGTATGACAGGCCAGTGACAGGGGCGGCTCCAGGGGAGGGCAGGTCAGTGGCAGGGGCGGCTCCAGGTGGAGGTCAGGTCAGTTGCAGGGGCGGCTCCAGGGGGAGGCCAGGTCAGTTGCAGGGGCGGCTCCAGGGGGAGGGCAGGTCAGTTGCAGGGACGGCTCCAGGGGGAGGGCAGGTCAGTGGCAGGGGCGGCTCCAGGGGGAGGGCAGGCAGGGACTCTTGTTTTCCAAGGTATATCCAAGGTAATCAGTGATTAGTAAACATGTGTTGCTGATTTGGATCGCTCCACACCTCTTCTTAGAGTCGGAACACAGGGCGCCCTAAAACCCCGATAGTATGTAACAGGGAGGGACAATTAGGAGTGGAAAACTGACCCAACATCACAATCCGCTGGTCTCAATCCTAGGACACTCATGGCGGCAGGGGCGGCTCCAGTTGCGCGCTGAGGGGAGGCTACAGAGCGTGGTGTGTGATATGACGAACCCCAGCGATGGCGTCTCCCTGCCCGTTCCAGCTCTCTCCGTTCCCATTTGACTCGCTGAGGGGTGGCTGCAGAGCGTGGTGTGTAGTATGACGAACCCCGGCGATGGCGTCTCCCTGCCCGTTCCAGCTCTCTCCGTTCCCATTTGACTCGCTGAGGGGTGGCTGCAGAGCGTGGTGTGTAGTATGACGAACCCCGGCGATGGCGTCTCCCTGCCCGTTCCAGCTCTCTCCGTTCCCATTTGACTCGCTGAGGGGTGGCTGCAGAGCGTGGTGTGTAGTATGACGAACCCCGGCGATGGCGTCTCCCTGCCCGTTCCAGCTCTCTCCGTTCCCATTTGACTCGCTGAGGGGTGGCTGCAGAGCGTGGTGTGTAGTATGACGAACCCCGGCGATGGCGTCTCCCTGCCCGTTCCAGCTCTCTCCGTTCCCATTTGACTCGGTGAAGGAGCAGCTGGACCGCTACTCCTCCCTCCCCGACAACAACGTCGTCTGGGTCCAGGAGGAGGCCAAGAACAACGGCGCCTGGGCCTACGTGCAGCCCAGATTCGAGACGGCCGCGGCCGCTGCCAGCGTTATACGGTGAGCTGACGCGGTGATACGGTACACGGGTACACGGGTACACGGGTACACGGGTACACGGGTACACGGTGATACACGGCTGATACGGTGAGAAGAGAACAGTGTTGGATTGTTCATGACCTGGTCCCAGAGAGTAAACATAGGTGGACAGCACAATTTTATTCTTAGGAAAACTTTAGATTTACTTTTTTTCGTTTGTATATTTTGTTTCACTTGGGCAGTACAAATTCCTGATTTGAAATGGGCATTGAATGCTTGGGGGAAAATTACATTTTATTTGAACTAAAACGTCGGTAAGATCAGGTGAAAAGAGAGCAAATTTCCAGAAGAAAAAAATGAAGAGAGCAAAATTATTTTAACCGAATAAGTCCAGCAAATGGCCAAAATGTCAAAGCTGGGTAAGAGCCAGCGTTATACGCCAAGAGCAGACGGCGTACTGTGAGAGAGGGCAGACAAACGCAATCGGCATATTCCTTATATTCGCTCATCTATTCTTGAGCGTTGGTCCTTCTTGAGCACTTGACGTGCGACACGACTGATGGCCTGTGACGTCACAGTGTGACGATGGGATGTGACGTCACATGTGACGCGCGTGACGTCTCATGTGACGCGCGTGACGTCTCATGTGACGCGCGTGACGTCTCATGTGACGCGCGTGACGTCTCATGTGACGCGCGTGACGTCTCATGTGACGCGTGTGACGTATCATGTGACGTCACAGTGTGACGATGGGATGTCACAGTGTGGATCACATATGGGACATCACAGTGTGTCGCGTCAGGTACTTGTGACGTTTGTGATGTGACGTGTTGGGCTGGGCGCAAATTCACCTGAGGAGTCGGCGCCCTAAAACCCCGATAAACAAGACGTGGTGTGGCCTGTGACGCATTGTGACGTATGTGACGTCATGTGACGTGTAATGTGTGACGTGTCTGACGTGTGACGTGTCTGACGTGTGACGTGTCTGACGTGTGACGTGTGACGTGTGACGTGTCTGACGTGTGACGTGTGACGTGTGACGTGTGACGTGTGACGTGTGACGTGTCTGACGTGTCTGACGTGTGTGACGTGTCTGACGTGTGACGTGTGACGTGTCTGACGTGTGACGTGTCTGACGTCTGACGTGTGACGTGTGACGTGTCTGACGTGTGACGTGTGACGTCTGACGTGTGACGTGTGACGTGTGACGTGTGACGTGTGACGTGTGACGTGTGACGTGTGACGTGTGACGTGTGACGTGTCTGACGTGTGACGTGTGACGTGTGACGTGTCTGACGTGTGACGTGTCTGACGTCTGACGTGTGACGTGTGACGTGTCTGACGTGTGACGTGTCTGACGTGTCTGACGTGTGACGTGTGACGTGTCTGACGTGTCTGACGTGTGACGTGTCTGACGTGTGACGTGTGACGTGTGTGACGTGTCTGACGTGTGACGTGTCTGACGTGTGACGTGTGACGTGTGTGACGTGTCTGACGTGTGACGTGTCTGACGTGTGACGTGTGACGTGTGTGACGTGTCTGACGTGTGACGTGTCTGACGTGTGACGTGTGACGTGTCTGACGTGTCTGACGTGTGACGTGTCTGTGTGGCGTCGCAGGTACGTGGGTCGCAGTTGTAGCGCCTCGCCCGCTACTGGCAGCAAAGCTTCGCATCTGAAGGAGCTGGAGGCCCTGCTCAGCGACACCTTCGCCGGACTCCACTGAAGCCTCCCATCTGAAGGAGCTGGAGGCTCAGCGGCACCTTCGCCGGACTCCACTGAAGCCTCGCATCTGTAGGAGCTGGAGGCTCAGCGGCACCTTCGCCGGCCTCCACTGAAGCCTCACATCAGAAGCTGGAAGCCCTGCTCAGCGACACCTTCGCCGGACTCCACTGAAGCCTCGCATCAGAAGCTGGAAGCCCTGCTCAGCGACACCTTCGCCGGCCTCCACTGAAGCCTCACATCAGAAGGAGCTGGAGGCTCAGCGACACCTTCGCCGGCCTCCATTGATGGCGCGCGTGAGGTGATGCCACACACACACACTGTCTGTCTGTCTGTCTGTCACGTCACGTCACACACGTGCAATGTGACGTCAGACGTTCCGGATGTGACGTTAGATGGGTGAGGTGACGTCAGAGGTGTCTTATGTGACGTCATCGTGGCCTGATCTGACGTTAAACGTGCCTTATGTGACGTCAGTGTCGCCTTATGTGAAGTCATCGGTGCGGAATGCGACGTCAGACGCGCTGTCGACGCGCTGTCGACGCGCTGTCGCTGTCGACGCGCTGTCTGTAGCGTATGACGTGACCCTGTGACGAGAAGTGCCTTCAGAAGTGCAGTGGATGATTGGACGGACGCTGGTATGGTGGTGACGTGTTTGTGTTTGGTATGGTAAAGATGTTCTGCCCTCCGAGCTGGCGTTGAGTTGACATGTTTCGACATGTCGATATGGCGATATTGTTGATATGACTGTCGGCGCTCAGTGGATATGTGTATCGGTATTTTTTGTCTGTCCCTATGACGAACATTTCAATGGCTTTCGGGGACGGGTGGTCGCGCGGTGTCTTGGTAGACTCTTTCCGTGGTGAGGCTATTTTGAGACAGAGGCCGCCCTCCGGACGCTTCATACATTGGTGAAAGCAGACATTGGTGAACCCTTGAGACTTAGGTGAACGTTGAGACATTGGTGAACGCTGGAGACATTGGTGAACCCTGGATACATTGGTGAACCCTGGATAGATTGGTGAACCCTTGAGACTTAGTTGAACGTTGAGACATTGGTGAACGCTGGAGACATTGGTGAACCCTGGATACATTGGTGAACCCTGGATAGATTGGTGAACACTGGAGACATTGGTGAACCCTGGATACATTGGTGAACCCTGGATAGATTGGTGAACCCTGGAGACATTGGTGAACGCTGGAGACTTAGGTGAACGTTGAGACATTGGTGAACGCTGGGGACATTGGTGAACGCTGGAGACATAGGTGAACGCTGGAGACATTGGTGAACGCTGGAGACTTAAGTGATCGCTAGAAACTTAGGTGAACGCTGAGACATTGGTGAACGCTGGAGACATTGGTGAACGCTGGAGACATTGGTGAACTTTGGAGACTTAGGTGAACGCTGGAGACTTAGGTGAACCCTGGAGACATTGGTGAACGCTGGAGACATTGGTGAACGCTGGAGACATAGGTGAACGCTGGCCACTTAGGTGAACGCTGGAGACATAGGTGAACGCTGGAGACTTAGGTGAACCCTGGAGACATTGGTGAACGCTGGAGACATAGGTGAACGCTGGAGACATTGGTGAACGCTGGAGACTTAAGTGATCGCTGGAGACTTAAGTGATCGCTGGAGACTTAAGTGATCGCTGGAAACTTAAGTGATCGCTGGAGACTTAAGTGATCGCTGGAGACTTAGGTGAACGCTGAAACATTGGTGAACGCTGGAGACTTAGGTGAACGTTGAGACATTGGTAAACGCTGGAGACCTAGGTGAATGCTGGAGACTTAGGTGAACGCTGGAGACAAGTGAACGCTGGAGACAGGTGAACGCTTGAGACTTAGGTGATCGCTGGAGACAGGTGAACGCTTGAGACATTGGTGAACGTCAGTGACGTTCACCGCTGGTAGTGATGCTCACCAATGGAGCTCGGTAGTGATGCGATGACTAGTATGCAGAGTGGCAGAAAGTTATGTTTTACAGAATCTGTCTATGACGGGGTGTTTATATTTAATGAAGCCAGTGACCATACGAACCGCTCACAGGTGAAGTAATTGAATAAAGAGAGAATATGCGACTCTTAGTGTATGGGTTGGTCTGGATGAATAGGGTAAGATTACACATTTTTGCTCAAATTTGGCGCTTTTTCACCCAATTTAGAAATAGCGAATCATGTAATCATCTTACGCAACCAAACGCAGCAGAACAGCGTTCAAATTCGTCGGCTCGTCAGCGGTTGCCATTATCTCAATCCAGGGGCGCAGCCAGGGGGGGGGGGGGCAATTGCCCCCCCCCCTCTTACGGGTCACAGGGGGCCCCGCCGAGATGGGCACAGATACCATTTGCATTAGCTAAATAGCTTTCCAAAAAGTCACAGAGGAACCCTCAAACCAGGCAAGGGTTACTGGTGCATGTCAAGGGCCCTCAGAGACACTGAAGGGATTTCGAAGCCGGCCCAGGGGGCCTCTGGCATGTCTAGGGGCCCATTGAGCCCACCGATGGGCCCAAAAAACTATCCAGGGCCTCTCGAGCATGTCCAGGGGCCCCATTGAGCCTACTTAAGTGCGCAAAAGACATGCCCGGGGACTTTTAGAGCAAGGTTTGGGGCCCATTGAGCCCACCCAGGGGCCTCTAGAGCATGTCCACTTGTCCAGGGGCCAATTGAGCGGCCTAACAAACCTGCCCAGTGGCCTCTCGAGCATGTCCATGGGCCCATTGAGTATATTCAGGGGCCTCTCGAGCCTGGCCAGAGACCCATTATAGTCTGTTTTGGGGCCTCTTGAACCTGCCCAGGGGCCCCATTATAGTTTTCCCAGAGGCCCATCGAGTCTGTTCAGGGGTCACTAGAGCCTGCCCAGAGGCCTCTCGAGCTTGCCCAGGGGCCTCTCGAACCTGCCCAGGGGCTATTAGAGTCTGCTTAGGGGCATCTCGGCTTGCCAAGGGGCCATTGAGTCAGTTCAAGGCCCTCTCAAGCTTATCCAGAGGACCATTGAGTCTGTGAACGGGGCTCTCAAGCCTATCCAGAGGTTGCTTGCCGTCGACTGGAGCGGCTGCTATAGCTGGAGCGCCTGCTAGCCGTGGTCGGCGCGGTCATAATGAGCGGTAATGTGTTGTACTCTGACCCACCTGGTGCAATGTTTTCTTGGGTTTAAAAATGATAATTTGATAAGTCTGATGCGTTTTTGAATTCGGGGGGGGGGGGCGGTGGTAGTACAAACAATTTAACAATTATCCTCTCAGGAGAGTGTGTGCTGCAATATTTGTCAGCTAGGGGCGTCGCCGACGGGAGGGTCGGGGGGAGGTCTGGGCAAACTCCCCACTTTTAGCAGGCGGGAAGGGGGGGGGGGGGGGTCGACCCCCCACCTTTTGCGGGAAAAATTAACAATTTATCGTAAAAATTGCCTTTGCAGTGCAGTCAAAATCCAGCTATCTGGTGTCAAAAACTGGAAAATTTCGCGGCATGACATAAGTTTTGCAATTGTTTATACAAATTTGGAAAATGGGAAAAAGAATGTCATTAAGTGTCTGGTAGAGGCTCTCTTTGGCGGGAATTGCTGCCCCCAGTGCCCATTCCCTTCATAAAATATTCACTTTTAAGTTTCAAGCAGGCTACATGTTTAGCTAATTTGCCGAGTTCCGAAAAAGGCGACGCGAACGCAAATACGAGGAGATCGGCACCCGGAGGCCGGAAGCTGCTCCAGCGGTGCACAATTTGCTGGACCGAAACTAATAGTGAAAACAGGCCAGGACCATCTCATCAAGCCATCTCACCTCACAGTCTGGTTCCAATATTAACATTTCGTTTTCCAGCACGTAAAATTAAAATTTGCACGCCGCTTCGCGGCGTCACAGCGGTAATAGCCGTTTTCACGAAGGATTTTGCGTTTGGGGCGTTTGGGGCGATTGGGGCGTTTTGGGTAAATGGGTCTATAATTCGTAAGAACACGGCTTTTCCCGGTAATTTTTTATATCAATCGCAACTTTATGAATTAATGCATTTTTCTGGAAATTCCATATTAATGATAACACCATAGGTTACTTAAAATTAACAATTTCATCTTAAACTAGCTCTGGTGATGCCAGATGGCTGTGGTGGTTTGGGGCGTTTGGTGAGACTCCATCTTGCTCGAATCCCGGATGTGCGGGGTTCGGGAAATGGTCATATTTTGCAACGACATGATTTTCAGGAATAATAGCTTATTTCAATGAAAACTAGATGAATTAGTCCCCAGAAGTACCCAGAAGTTTCTTTTTTGCAAGATGAGCTATATATGACACATATACCATGGTTTCAGCCACGGTGATCCGTAGAAAACCAAGCTTCTGATGAATTCGTTAGTTCTAGGAGCATATACTACCCAAAACCACCTTCACCACATCACACGACGAAACCGGGGGAATATCGGCGAAGCAATATTTCTCTCCTTCGTAAAGTTTTAGCTGTTTGTGTCCTCTGGGATGGCCCTCGGCCCCCCCCCAAAGGCGCCCTCGGCCCCCACAGCTATATTTCGGATCGAATAACCGATTTCACCGCATATCTGACGAGTAAATTTAGGGCTGTGTGCCAGAATTTGGCCGACACGACCGATGATGAATGGGTCTCTCGAAAACATGCCGAAGTTGAGCCGATATCAGCCCGATGCTTGGTAGGACGACGGCCCGAGTTTCATGTATCTCGTTTCGAAAGCCATGTGCCACGTTTACGTGGTATGAGCATCATTCGAAAGTTTAAAAAACGTTCAAAACTAATTACAATTATTTCAGTTATTCACGTCTAACCGTAATAAGAGAGATGAGTTGTACAGTAATCAGCAATCAACGGCAACAACCATGGTAAAAACTATTCTTAGTTTTGGTGCCTCGTTTTCCATTCCGAGGGATACCATTTTCCATTGCAAGGCATACCTATTGCATGGGTTGGATCTGCACTGATTAATACGATAATTTGATGAGTTACTAATTGCAGGTCAACTATTTTTTAATTTTTGTAGTCGAAAATGAAACGTCTCACAAAATGTTTAACTAATGTTTTAGTTGTATTGTGTAAGGGATATGATGGCTCTAATTGAGCCCTTGGTCCATTGGCGCATCCAGCACGTCCAAAAACGTCGTTTTGAAGAACTGGTTCAAAACTCATCCGACTTTGTGTGCTTTTGCAAACAAAGTCGTGTCGTGGCGGGCTCGTGCCGAGCCGAAGGTGGGGCGTTTTAGGGGGCGGTGGGGTTGGGACGCTCCTTATTTGTTTTTTTTCTCTCGATAATTTTTCTCTCCTTTTTTGTCCTGAAAAATTAAATCGCTAAAGTGTCCTCGAATTTGAGCTCAGGTCAGAGCTAAGAGGGCTCCAAAAGGCTCCAGAGCTCCAGAGTTAACCCGCGCGGCGCTGGGGGGTAAATTTTACCCCCCCTCCCGGGTTTTCGCTATAGATTCAAAACTACACTAGATATCGACGCGAAACTTTCAGTACCTTATCTGGCATCGATTTGACGTCTTCAGATAAATTTTGGAGAAAATCGGTCGAGAAGTTTTTGCGAAAATAGCGTTTTAGTGACGTCATGTAACGCCATTTTCGGTCCAAAATGGACGAAACTTTGATCGATGATAGAACAGCGAGTATTGAAGCAAATTGCAAACAAAGCACGTCAAAAGGAAGGAAATGACATTCTCTACAAGATGGCTATCTCGGATTTGCACAATTTTGATTTTCTGATCCCCAAAATGCAAAAAATCGTTTATATTTTTTTCAAAGTTTACAAAATCCAAAATTGTAAGAATTTTCAAAAACCGGAAGATATGTCAGATAACCATCTCTAATGAGTGACTATTCCAAATTTCAAACAAATATCTATATTTTTGACCCCCAAATGACACTAATAAGTGCTCAATGTGATGGACGCATTTTTAAAAAATCGCAAATTTTGACATTTTTAGACATCGTACACAAAAACAAATTGCACCATTGGATTGCTGTGGCAAAACTGAAACATAAACATGTGTCGGTTATTGCAAATTTTGGATTTCAAAATTTGACCTTTTTTGCCTGATCTTGACCTGACCTTGAGGCCAAATGTCAAAATAACCATTATTTTTGGATTCTACGTCTGAAATAACCCATGAGACATGTGTCACATGGGTTTCATATTACTTTTTCACAGTGTGACCTTTTGTGACCTGACTTTGACCTTGACCTGTACTTAGTATGATATTCATACTCAAGCATTACCCTCTCCTTATATTTAGAAGTGTTTTGGCAGAGTTTCGGCGCGCTGCTGTTGATAGTCCGGTCTCTGCAGCCAATAATCTCGAAAACAGGTGGTTTTGACCTTTGACCTGACCCTGACCTGATATGTGACCTTTTAAATAAAATTTTAAGAATTACTTAGAATTTTCCCATCGAGAGCTTCCGATCTCCGCCTTGCGCGTCTCGCTGCGATTATTGGTTCGGGAGATAAGAGGGGGGGGGGGGGGGGGTAAAATTTACCCCCCAGCGCGGCGCGTTCGGATGGAGACCCCAGCGCCGCGCGGGTTAAGGCTCCAGAGCTCATCAAATGTCAAAAAGGCTATTAAAAAAGTTATCACGAATATCTTTTTACCTATTAACGATAAGGCAATCATTTTGACGCCATCGTGCTTGTCTCGTCAAGACGCATCAACTCATATTAGTTTTGACCAGGTCAGATCAACTTACAAATGTGATCATAGGTCAAGGTGAAGTGGTGGTGAACCAAGTACGTCATTTTGCATATGGGAAGACGTCCCGCGACGAGATAATCACATTAGTGTCTGTTTCACTTTTCTATCGTCATTATGTCGAGAGGTATTGACATAAAACTATTGGTGGCCTCGGATGACCTTGGCTGACCCTGTAGGGGTCACTGAACAAAAATGGCACCTAGGTCATCAGGAATGTCCTATAATAATATGATCCAGAAGGAATTAGACTGCTATCTTGTGTCTCCTTAAGAAGCATTTGAATATTTCCCCTTAAACTTACAATGGGGAGGTCACGAAATTAAACCGACCTTAGGTCGCTGATATTAAAAATCCAAAATAAACGAATTGTGGATATATGTAACCTTTCAGCTTATTAAATCTTGTAAGTGTAAAACAGATCATCCCAAAACTGTGACTGTGGTACGACTGCAAGTTTTTTTGGGAGGTGGAGTCACGTGACCTGGTCTGGTGACTTGACCTCGGATGACCCGAGGTTATTTTTGTTACATAATGTGGAAAATGGATGCACAAACAGCTGTGCCAAAGCCCCAAAAATGGCGGCGCTGCGCGTCGTCATTTTCCCGCTATCCGCAAAAACCTGAGAGGGGTGTCTACCCCCCTCCGTCACGGCGCTGGTTAAAATATAGGGATGATGTGAGCATGCAGCCAGGTGTAGGGTATTCATGTGAAGTAAAAAAAATGACCCCAGCTGTACTGGGGTCATTTTTGTATGTGCCACTTTTGGTCGGGGCCACTCAAAGCACTTTTACCACCCCTGTCGGAAATAGCACACGCTAATTGGAAATAGAAGCAACCAAACGATCGGCACTATTCAAGCAAATTCGGCGGCTAACCATAAGGTAGGCACCCATAAGTTTTTTTTGTTGCAAGATGAGCTTAAATAAGATAAATTGGATCTGTCTTTTTAGCGTTTTTGTCGCCAATCATTCAACCCTATTTCCTGCGGGCGGCCATCATTACGTTAACCTGCGGGGGGGGGGGGGGGGAGAGGGCAGATTCTGCCCCCCCCCCCAGACATCTCGGGAACCGCTCGGTCGATTTCGATGGAGAAAACGCCATTCGATTTTTCATGACAAGATCTTTCTTTAAGGTACCCTACATTCATTTTTGTTTAAAAATAGGGGGCCAGGGGGCAAAAATACGAAATTTTTGGGTGTTTTTTGAAAGGTCATTACGGCCATGTGGTTTGACCGATTTTCATACCCAACACGTTTTTGAGCTTCAAATATACTGGTCTTCAATATATCACAAGATAAATGTCAAAATCAAAAATCATAGGCGAATTCAGGGGATGTAAAATAGGGGGGGGGGGGGAGGAATTTCTGATAACAAATTTGTGCTGTTCGTGATTGCTTGGGACGACATGAACGTCACATGTCGGCATTACTTGCTGTAATTTGTTAAATTTAATATATTGTGCATAGGCGGATCCAGGAAAACAACGTGAGGAGCACCATGCGAGTAACGCTTGTATCATCTTACTAATTTGATGTTGGACCTAATTTGAGGGAAAGTATCACTTCCCATTTTTTTGTACCTGAGTGCGCCTCTGCCAAAAAAAAACATGTATTATCCTAGTATGCATCATGCATATTGCATTGAAAATGTTTCTGACGCATTTATTGCACCGCAAACTACGAAGGAAGTATACGCCGCACAACCGCATTCGTAACATCCTCCCCAAAACAGGGGCCTGGCACCACCTCTGCTTGCCTCATTTTTGCAAAATGTTGACACAGCACGCGCCATTCAAAGTTGGGAAAATTAACAAAGTTTCAAGACGCTTGGCCTAACGGTTTAGAAGCGGCAAGTGAAAAACCATCGGGGGGGGGGGGGGGGCAGATTCGGCCCCCCGCAGGAAATAGGGTTAATCGCTGTCACGCCTTTTTCATTATCTGTATTACGTATGTGGGAACAAAGGCTGATCAGCAAGGTCGCCGTCTTCTCGACGATAAATGAATAACGCATCAGATGAAATCATGAAAATAAAATCAGGCGCCCAGTTTCTAGGTTATAGGCTCAAGGAGTCGGTCATGAGCTGATTTTGCTTAGCCGACCATTAGCTCGGCCGCACGAACATGAGACTTCTCCATCGAACAATTTATATCACCTCATTTGTTATAGTTATTTATCTATAATTAACAATTTTGGCAAGAAATTTGGGAATACAACCAGGCAACATCAAACTGGCATACCAATGTAATTACTCTTTACACAGAACTACTATGTGAACATATCGGGATAACCCCATACACGCCACGCATTGATTCTAATTAAACATGAGAAATGGCGTTTATGTTGTTGTTTAGTACGCAGCTTAATACAACTCTGCAGTTATACCTGTATAATACATAATTGTCACATTTTTTGTTTCATTTAAGGTCGTCCTACCCTTCAGCCATAAGATGACACTCCGTCAATCGAACACCGCCTCGGTAGTCGCTTTGAAGAGAGGACGGCACGAGACAATGTAAGGCAATGCCGACACAGCACGCGGCTGCGAAACTTTGACCCCACGCAGGTCCGAGAGATGCCATGCCATTCATCGGTGGATGATCAGACAGGGTCTGAAGTACGATAGTTGAATCCACTTGTCGTGGCTTCTAATCGGCTGTTGCCAAACTGTTACATCGCTGCTTGTTCTTTGCACTGGTTGGACAGTTATTGTTTCATATCAAATCACGGTGACCATACAGACGCTGGCACCAGCGGTCGTGCTTTGGAGACACGGGCGGATGTGACATATAAGGAGGAGTCAGGAGTGGACGTGTCCGTCATCGCCGCCATCTGGAATCAGCTCACAGACGGCAACCGGCGTGCTCTACTGCGATATTGTGCAGGGACGGGTGAATCGCGAATTCATAAGCCAGTGATCATACAGAGGAATGGAGATAATGTCAATACATGCCAGTGACAAAGTGGATGGTGACGTCATAAAAGCTAAACTTGACAGACACAGACTGCAGAGACATCTAGTGGCGGGAGATGTCAAACAGACAAGCCATGCGGTGCAGTAGGTTATCAGGCGCAGACTGCAGAGACATCTAGTGGTGGGAGATGTAAAACAGACAAGCCATGCGGTGCAGTATGTTATCAGGCGCAGACTGCAGAGACATCTAGTGGCGGGAGATGTAAAACAGAAAAGCCATCCGGTGCAGTATGTCACTAGGCGCAGACGGCAGAGACATCTAGTGGCGGGAGTTGTAAAACAGACAAGCCGTCCGGTGCAGTACCAGGCGCAGACTGCAGAGACATCTAGTGGCGGGAGATGTAAAACAGACAAGCCATCCGGTGCAGTATGTTTCCAGGCGCAGACTGCAGAGACATCTAGTGGCGGGAGATGTAAAACAGACAAGCCGTCCGGTGCAGCATGTTATCAGGCGCAGACTGCAGAGACATCTAGTGGCGGGAGATGTAAAACAGACAAGCCGTCCGGTGCAGCATGTTATCAGGCGCAGACTGCAGATACATCTAGTGGCGGGAGATGTAAAACAGGCAAGCCGTCTGGTGCAGTATGTTATCAGGCGCAGACTGCAGAGACATCTAGTGGCGGGAGATGTAAAACAGGCAAGCCGTCCTGTGCAGTATGTTTCCAGGCGCAGACTGCAGAGACATCTAGTGGCGGGAGATGTAAAACAGACAAGCCGTCCGGTGCAGTATGTTTCCAGGCGCAGACTGCAGAGACATCTAGTGGCGGGAGATGTAGAACAGACAAGCCATCCGGTGCAGTATGTTATCAGGCGCAGACTGCAGAGACATCTAGTGGCGGGAGATGTAAAACAGACAAGCCGTCCGGTACAGCATGTTATCAGGCGCAGACTGCAGAGACATCTAGTGGCGGGAGATGTAAAACAGGAAAGCCGTCTGGTGCAGTATGTTATCAGGCGCAGACTGCAGAGACATCTAGTGGCGGGAGATGTAAAACAGACAAGCCGTCCTGTGCAGTATGTTTCCAGGCGCAGACTGCAGAGACATCTAGTGGCGGGAGATGTAAAACAGACAAGCCGTCCGGTGCAGTATGTTATCAGGCACAGACTGCAGAGACATCTAGTGGCGGGAGATGTAAAACAGACAAGCCATCCGGTGCAGTATGTTATGAGGCGCAGACTGCAGAGACATCTAGTGGCGGGAGATGTAAAACAGACAAGCCATCAGGTGCAGTATGTTACCAGGCGCAGACGGCAGAGACATCTAGTGGCGGGAGATGTAAACAGACAAGCCGTCCGGTGCAGTATGTTTCCAGGCGCAGACTGCAGAGACATCTAGTGACGGGAGATGTAAAACAGACAAGCCGTCCGGTGCAGTATGTTATCAGGCGCAGACTGCAGAGACATCTAGTGGCAGGAGATGTAAAACAGACAAGCCGTCCGGTACAGTATGTTTCCAGGCGCAGACTGCAGAGACATCCAGTGGCGGGAGATGTAAAACAGAAAAGCCATCCGGTGCAGTATGTTACCGGGCGCAGACGGCAGAGACATCTAGTGGCGGGAGATGTAAAACAGACAAGCCGTCCGGTGCAGAATGTTTCCAGGCGCAGACTGCAGAGACATCTAGTGGCGGGAGATCTAAAACAGACAAGCCGTCTGGTGCAGTATGTTTCCAGGCGCAGACTGCAGAGACATGGCGGGAGATGTAAAACGGACAAGCCATGCGGTGCAGTATGTTATCAGGCGCAGACTGCAGATACATCTAGTGGCGGGAGATGTAACACAGACAAGCCATCTGGTGCAGTATGTTATCAGGCGCAGACTGCAGAGACATCTAGTGGCGGGAGATGTAAAACAGACAAGCCATCCGGTGCAGTATGTTATCAGGCGCAGACTGCAGAGACATCTAGTGGCGGGAGATGTAAAACAGACAAGCCGTCCGGTGCAGTATGTTATCAGGCGCAGACTGCAGAGACATCTAGTGGCGGGAGATGTAAAACAGACAAGCCGTCCGGTGCAGTATGTTATCAGGCGCAGAATGCAGAGACATCTAGTGGCGGGAGATGTAAAACAGACAAGCCGTCCGGTGCCGCATGTTATCAGGCGCAGACTGCAGAGACATCTAGTGGCGGGAGATGTAAAAAAGACAAGCCGTCTGGTGCAGTATGTTACCAGGCGCAGACTGCAGAGACATCTAGTGGCGGGAGATGTAAAACAGACAAGCCATCCGGTACAGTATGTTACCAGGCGCAGACTGCAGAGACATCTAGTGGCGGGAGATGTAAAACAGAAAAGCCATCCGGTGCAGTATGTCACTAGGCGCAGACGGCAGAGACATCTAGTCGCGCGGAGATGTAAAACAGACAAGCCGTCCGGTGCAGTATGTTATCAGGCGCAGACTGCAGAGACATCTAGTGGCGGGAGATGTAAAACAGACAAGCCGTCCGGTGCAGTATGATTCCAGGCGCAGACTGCAGAGACATCTAGTGGCGGGAGATGTAAAACGGACAAGCCGTCCGGTGCAGTATGTTTCCAGGCGCAGACTGCATAGACATCTAGTGGCGGGAGATGTAAAACAGACAAGCCGTCCGGTGCAGTATGTTATCAGGCGCAGACTGCAGAGACATCTAGTGGCGGGGGATGTAAAATAGACAAGCCGTCCGGTGCGGTATGTTATCAGGCCCAGACTGCAGAGACATCTAGTGGCGGGAAATGTAAAACAGACAAGCCGTCCGGTGCAGTATGTTATCAGGCGCAGACGGCAGAGACATCTAGTGGTGGGAATTGTAAAACAGACAAGCCGTCCGGAGCAGTATGTTATCAGGCGCAGACTGCAGAGACATCTAGTGGCGGGAGATGTAAAACAGACAAGCCGTCCGGTGCAGTATGTTATTAGGCGCAGACTGCAGAGACATCTAGTGGCGGGAGATGTAAAACAGACAAGCCGTCCGGTGCAGCATGTTATCAGGCGCAGACTGCAGAGACACCTAGTGGCGGGAGATGTAAAACAGACAAGCCGTCCGGTGCAGTATGTTATCAGGCGCTGACTGCAGAGACATCTAGTGGCGAGAGATGTAAAACAGACAAGCCGTCCGGTGCATTATGTTATCAGGCGCAGACTGCAGAGACATCTAGTGGCGGGAGATGTAAAACAGACAAGCCGTCCGGTGCAGTATGTTTCCAGGCGCAGACTGCAGAGACATCTAGTGGCGGGAGATGTAGAACAGACAAGCCATCCGGTGCAGTATGTTATCAGGCGGAGACTGCAGAGACATCTAGTGGCGGGAGATGTAAAACAGACAAGCCGTCCGGTGCAGCATGTTATCAGGCGCAGACTGCAGAGACATCTAGTGGCGGGAGATGTAAAACAGGGAAGCCGTCTGGTGCAGTATGTTATCAGGCGCAGACTGCAGAGACATCTAGTGGCGGGAGATGTAAAACAGACAAGCCGTCCTGTGCAGTATGTTTCCAGGCGCAGACTGCAGAGACATCTAGTGGCGGGAGATGTAAAACAGACAAGCCATCAGGTGCAGTATGTTACCAGGCGCAGACGGCAGAGACATCTAGTGGCGGGAGATGTAAACAGACAAGCCGTCCGGTGCAGTATGTTTCCAGGCGCAGACTGCAGAGACATCTAGTGGCGGGAGATGTAAAACAGACAAGCCGTCCGGTGCAGTATGTTATCAGGCGCAGACTGCAGAGACATCTAGTGGCAGGAGATGTAAAACAGACAAGCCGTCCGGTGCAGTATGTTTCCAGGCGCAGACTGCAGAGACATCCAGTGGCGGGAGATGTAAAACAGAAAAGCCATCCGGTGCAGTATGTTACCGGGCGCAGACGGCAGAGACATCTAGTGGTGGGAGATGTAAAACAGACAAGCCGTCCGGTGCAGTATGTTTCCAGGCGCAGACTGCAGAGACATCTAGTGGCGGGAGATCTAAAACAGACAAGCCGTCTGGTGCAGTATGTTTCCAGGCGCAGACTGCAGAGACATGGCGGGAGATGTAAAACGGACAAGCCATGCGGTGCAGTATGTTATCAGGCGCAGACTGCAGATACATCTAGTGGCGGGAGATGTAAAACAGACAAGCCGTCCGGTGCAGGATGTTATCAGGCGCAGACTGCAGAGACATCTAGTGGCGGGAGATGTAAAACAGACAAGCCGTCCGGTGCAGTATGTTTCCAGGCGCAGACTGCAGAGACATCTAGTGGCGGGAGATGTAAAACAGACAAGCCGTCCGGTGCAGTATGTTTCCAGGCGCAGACTGCATAGACATCTAGTGGCGGGAGATGTAAAACAGACAAGCCGTCCGGTGCAGTATGTTATCAGGCGCAGACTGCAGAGACATCTAGTGGCGGGGGATGTAAAACAGACAAGCCGTCCGGTGCGGTATGTTATCAGGCCCAGACTGCAGAGACATCTAGTGGCGGGAAATGTAAAACAGACAAGCCGTCCGGTGCAGTATGTTATCAGGCGCAGACGGCAGAGACATCTAGTGGTGGGAGTTGTAAAACAGACAAGCCGTCCGGTGCAGTATGTTATCAGGCGCAGACTGCAGAGACTTCTAGTGGCGGGAGATGTAAAACAGACAAGCCGTCCGGTGCAGTATGTTATCAGGCGCTGACTGCAGAGACATCTAGTGGCGGGAGATGTAAAACAGACAAGCCGTCCGGTGCATTATGTTATCAGGCGCAGACTGCAGAGACATCTAGTGGCGGGAGATGTAAAACAGACAAGCCGTCTGGTGCAGTATGTTATCAGGCGCAGACTGCAGAGACATCTAGTGGCGGGAGATGTAAAACAGACAAGCCGTCCGGTGCAGTATGTTACCAGGCGCAGACGGCAGAGACAGCCAACTTTGACAAATACTGAGCTAACAAAAGCTCATAATCTGCCCTAAGTCTATGTTCTCGAGATTTACACACGTCCATATAATATCAACGATATTCCTACGTACACATTTATACGTCGCTTATATACGAAACGTATCAGAACAACCCAAAAACTATCTGAAACGAATATGGCTGTGATAAGACAGTAAAATTGTCATTTATTCAATCTGAGCTTGTGACATGTCCTCCGGAAGTTGGGGATAAAGTGTACCACTGGCAGCAGCATGGCTTCGTCGTTAACCCGCGCAGTGCTGGGGGGAGGTAAATTTTACCCCCTCTCGGATTTTCTCAATAACTTGAAACTATGACAGATATCGAAGGAAACTTTCGGTACCTTATGCTGCATCAATTCTACGTCTTCTGCCAAAATTATATTGAAGTTGGTTAAGTAGTTTGGGACATGATGACGGTTTAGTGACGTTATCTCATGCCATTTTTGGTGGAAAAACGTTAAATGTTTGTAAAATCGTAGAAAATAGGGTTTTGATGCAAATCGCAAATAATAGTCGTCAAAAGAAAGGAAATACCATTTTCCTCCAAATATCGATCTCGGATTTACGAAATTGTGGGTTTTTGACCCCCAAAATAACAATAAAAAGTTTTTTTGGGGGGGAAGAATTTCCACAAAAGTATTTTTTAAAGATATTCAAAAACCGGAAGACATATTAGAGAAACAAGTATGGACGATAACCAAACCAAATTTCAAAGCAATATCTTTATTTTTGACTGACTTATGGCTCCCAAGGTAACTCGACGTCATTTTTTTAAGTTACGTTCTTTTTGCCTTTTAGTGACCAGATACAGACAAATAAATGCTATCGCTGTATTTCTGAGACAAATCTGGTCTAGAAACATGCCTTTTTTATTTAGACTAATGTTTTTTTTCTTGTAACCTGGCCTTGACCTGAGGGCCATTATATGGGGTCAGGATGCAAAAATGACTGCTACTATCGAATACCACGTGTAAAATAACCCATACAACATGTGTCACAAGACTTTCGTATACCTGTGACTTTTTGTGACCTGACCTTGACACTGACCTTTGCTTACAATTTCACTTTTGCTTATCCGGGAGATGCATTATACATTTGAGAGCACCTTGTGAGATATTAGTCACAATCTAATGCTTTGGATGGAAAGTATGGCCCAAAAACCCAAATACCTCAATTTTAAAATTTGACCTGACTTGACCTGATATATGACTTTTTTTAAAATCGAGTATGTGTTAGATTCTTCTCACTGAGAGTTTTCGATTGCCACCTTGCGCGTCTCGCTGCGGTCATTGGTTCGGAGATATGATGGGGGTACAATTTACCCCCCCCCAGCGCCGCGCGTTCGGCTGGAGACCTCAGCACCGCGCGGGTTAAGGTACACCATTTCATCGTCGTTTCTTGTGCCGCATTCTACACTGCATGCATTCGAATTCCGCAAAAGCTGACATGATATGAACTTTTGTACACATCTAGAGACAACATTCAAACAATCCCAACACAACCATTTTTTATATAATAAAAAGTCCAGCAATTTTTATTCTTCTGCTACAGTCGATTAACCTGCGATTTGCATTTTTGCAAACCACAGTTTGGAAAATTCCAACCGCAGGTTAATGCCACATCATCGGGTAAGCATGCCTGGCTGAATATGCCATTTCGAATCCGTGACTGTTGCAGTCAGGAGACGATCTACTTCTCAAAAGCAGACCGCATCAGAGGAAACCGATCATGTCTATCGTCATTTCGCCGTGCGTTCTCCAAACCTGCCTTCACCTGCCACCACCAACCAACATCGTCAACCAACACCTGCCACCACCAACCAACATCGTCAAACAACACCTGCCAATGCCAATGGCTGAGCCAGGGGGAGGGGGAGGAGCGTCAAAGCGGTCATGCCCCCGCAAACGCCTCAAATCGGTCGAGAATTAACACATTTCCTGATTTTAAGGACAAATAAGCAACTTGTATCGAGGAAAGTTTGTCACCAGCTAACAACGCACAGGGAAGCGAAATCCGATAATTTATCTTCAGAATTATGTGAGACTATTGGATTTAGCCTCCCCAACCCAGCTGTATGCGCTGCTCTGGATCCGCCTTTGGTCAACATCTACGGTGACCTCGAGCGGCTGTGTTATACCGAGTTTCTCTGCAGCATGTGTCAGTGGCAGACTTCTGAGACGCACTTCTAAATCAGGCCCGCGACCGCAGCTGGCCCGATCGATTCTATCAATAAATCGATACTGTCGGCCGGCGGTGTCACACACATGTGACGGAGGAAGGTTACCGGCCGCCGATACACGTGACGGAGGAAGGTTACCGAGCTCAGGTTCACGTGACGGAGGAAGGTTACCTAGCGCAGGTCCACGTGACGGAGGAAGGTTACCGAGCGCAGGTCCACGTGACGGAGGAAGGTTACCGAGCGCAGGTCCACGTGACGGAGGAAGGTTACCGAGCGCAGGTCCACGTGACGGAGGAAGGTTACCGAGCGCAGGTCCACGTGACGGAGGAAGGTTACCTAGCGCAGGTCCACGTGACGGAGGAAGGTTACCGAGCGCAGGTCCACGTGACGGAGGAAGGTTACCGAGCGCAGGTCCACGTGATGGAGGAAGGTTACCGAGCGCAGGTTCACGTGACGGAGGAAGGTTACCTAGCGCAGGCCCACGTGACGGAGGAAGGTTACCTAGCGCAGGTTCACGTGACGGAGGAAGGTTACCGAGCGCAGGTCCACGTGACGGAGGAAGGTTACCGAGCGCAGGTCCACGTGACGGAGGAAGGTTACCTAGCGCAGGTCCACGTGACGGAGGAAGGTTACCGAGCGCAGGTCCACGTGACGGAGGAAGGTTACCGAGCGCAGGTCCACGTGACGGAGGAAGGTTACCGAGCGCAGGTCCACGTGACGGAGGAAGGTTACCTAGCGCAGGTCCACGTGACGGAGGAAGGTTACCTAGCGCAGGTCCACGTGACGGAGGAAGGTTACTGAGCGCAGGTCCACGTGACGGAGGAAGGTTACCGAGCGCAGGTTCACGTGACGGAGGAAGGTTACCTAGTGCAGGTCCACGTGACGGAGGAAGGTTACCGAGCTCAGGTCCACGTGACGGAGGAAGGTTACCGAGCTCAGGTCCACGTGACGGAGGAAGGTTACTGAGCGCAGGTCCACGTGACGAAGGAAGGTTACCTAGTGCAGGTCCACGTGACGGAGGAAGGTTACCGAGCGCAGGTCCACGTGACGGAGGAAGGTTACCGAGCGCAGGTTCACGTGAGGGAGGAAGGTTACCGAGCGCAGGTCCACGTGACGGAGGAAGGTTACCTAGTGCAGGTCCACGTGACGGAGGAAGGTTACCGAGCGCAGGTCCACGTGACGGAGGAAGGTTACCGAGCTCAGGTTCACGTGACGGAGGAAGGTTACCGAACGCAGGTCCACGTGACGGAGGAAGGTTACCTAGCGCAGGTCCACGTGACGGAGGAAGGTTACTGAGCGCAGGTCCACGTGACGGAGGAAGGTTACCGAGCGCAGGTCCACGTGACGGAGGAAGGTTACCGAGCGCAGGTCCACGTGACGGAGGAAGGTTACCGAGCGCAGGTCCACGTGACGGAGGAAGGTTACCGAGCGCAGGTCCACGTGACGGAGGAAGGTTACCTAGCGCAGGTCCACGTGACGGAGGAAGGTTACCTAGCGCAGGTCCACGTGACGGAGGAAGGTTACCGAGCGCAGGTCCACGTGACGGAGGAAGGTTACCTAGCGCAGGTCCACGTGACGGAGGAAGGTTACCGAGCGCAGGTCCACGTGACGGAGGAAGGTTACCGAGCGCAGGTCCACGTGACGGAGGAAGGTTACCGAGCGCAGGTCCACGTGACGGAGGAAGGTTACCGAGCGCAGGTCCACGTGACGGAGGAAGGTTACCGAGCGCAGGTCCACGTGACGGAGGAAGGTTACCTAGCGCAGGTCCACGTGACGGAGGAAGGTTACCGAGCGCAGGTCCACGTGACGGAGGAAGGTTACCTAGCGCAGGTCCACGTGACGGAGGAAGGTTACCGAGCGCAGGTTCACGTGACGGAGGAAGGTTACCTAGCGCAGGTCCACGTGACGGAGGAAGGTTACCGAACGCAGGTCCACGTGACGGAGGAAGGTTACCGAGCGCAGGTCCACGTGACGGAGGAAGGTTACCTAGCGCAGGTCCACGTGACGGAGGAAGGTTACCGAGCGCAGGTCCACGTGACGGAGGAAGGTTACCTAGCGCAGGTCCACGTGACGGAGGAAGGTTACCGAGCGCAGGTTCACGTGACGGAGGAAGGTTACCTAGCGCAGGTCCACGTGACGGAGGAAGGTTACTGAGCGCAGGTCCACGTGACGGAGGAAGGTTACCTAGCGCCGATACACGTGACGGAGGAAGGTTACCGAGCGCAGGTCCACGTGACGGAGGAAGGTTACCGAGCGCAGGTCCACGTGACGGAGGAAGGTTACCGAGCGCAGGTTCACGTGACGGAGGAAGGTTACCTAGCGCAGGTCCACGTGACGGAGGAAGGTTACCTAGCGCAGGTCCACGTGACGGAGGAAGGTTACCGAGCGCAAGTCCACGTGACGGAGGAAGGTTACCGAGCGCAGTTCCACGTGACGGAGGAAGGTTACCGAGCGCAGGTCCACGTGACGGAGGAAGGTTACCTAGCGCAGGTCCACGTGACGGAGGAAGGTTACCTAGCGCAGGTCCACGTGACGGAGGAAGGTTACCTAGCGCAGGTCGACGTGACGGAGGAAGGTTACCGAGCGCAGGTCCACGTGACGGAGGAAGGTTACCTAGCGCAGGTCCACGTGACGGAGGAAGGTTACCGAGCGCAGGTCCACGTGACGGAGGAAGGTTACCTAGCGCAGGTCCACGTGACGGAGGAAGGTTACCGAGCGCAGGTCCACGTGACGGAGGAAGGTTACCGAGCGCAGGTCCACGTGACGGAGGAAGGTTACCTAGCGCAGGTCCACGTGACGGAGGAAGGTTACCGAGCGCAGGTCCACGTGACGGAGGAAGGTTACCTAGCGCAGGTCCACGTGAAGGAGGAAGGTTACCGAGCGCAGGTTCACGTGACGGAGGAAGGTTACCTAGCGCAGGTCCACGTGACGGAGGAAGGTTACTGAGCGCAGGTCCACGTGACGGAGGAAGGTTACCGAGCGCAGGTCCACGTGACGGAGGAAGGTTACCGAGCGCAGGTCCACGTGACGGAGGAAGGTTACCGAGCGCAGGTCCACGTGACGGAGGAAGGTTACCGAGCGCAGGTCCACGTGACGGAGGAAGGTTACTGAGCGCAGGTCCACGTGACGGAGGAAGGTTACCGAGCGCAGGTCCACGTGACGGAGGAAGGTTACCTAGCGCAGGTCCACGTGAAGGAGGAAGGTTACCGAGCGCAGGTTCACGTGACGGAGGAAGGTTACCTAGCGCAGGTCCACGTGACGGAGGAAGGTTACTGAGCGCAGGTTCACGTGACGGAGGAAGGTTACCTAGCGCAGGTCCACGTGACGGAGGAAGGTTACCGAGCGCAGGTCCACGTGACGGAGGAAGGTTACCTAGCGCAGGTCCACGTGAAGGAGGAAGGTTACCGAGCGCAGGTTCACGTGACGGAGGAAGGTTACCGAGCGCAGGTCCACGTGACGGAGGAAGGTTACCTAGCGCTGGTCCACGTGAAGGAGGAAGGTTACCGAGCGCAGGTTCACGTGACGGAGGAAGGTTACCTAGCGCAGGTCCACGTGACGGAGGAAGGTTTATTTATTTTTTATTTATTGCGTTTCTTAGTGGCATCCAATGTAACACTGGCTATTAGACCACAGCGTCATACATGCGCATCTGCCAAAATGTAAAAGCATACACATAAGAGTGGATAAAAACGATGATGACATGAGAGTGATACAAGCATATAAACACATTAAAAGACGCCATGCGATAAACTGTAAATGCTAAAATAACCTAAAATCTGACGAGGAGCGAGCTACACAGTAAGACTACCCTTCACGCTCTTCTTAAAAGACCGCACACGGCTATTGCCACGAACATCACAGTTGAGCTCGTTCCACTTCCGCACAGAACGCACGGGCACGGTCATCTTTGTCGACTCAAGTCTACATCGAGATGTTTCAAGCAGACCGGCAGATGTTGAGCGCGTGACACGTTCGGACACATCGGCACGATACGATACAAGTGCTTTGAGACGCTCGGGCCCATCATGCTGGTGTATGATCGAGTGCATGAGGACGCAGTCTCTGTACTCGATCAGTGCGTTAAATGGCATCCACCCTAATGCCCTACGTGATGCAGTGATGTGTTCATGTCGGCGCTTTTTGGTGACAATGCGGGTGGCGAAATTAATGACTTTGTCAATCCGGTGACGCTGTTGCTGTGTAGGTGGTGCCCAGGCCGGTAGACAATATGTGATGTGTGGGAAGACGAGTGCCTGAATGAGATGTGTTAGTGTATTCTGCGGGAGAGTGTCTCTGAGCTTGCTGATGGTGATGAGACTACCGTAGCAGCGCCCCGTCACGTTGCCGACCTGCTGCTGCATGTTCAGCTCTGGATCCAAAACTACGCCAAGAATTTTGATTTTGGGTGCAGGTTTTAGTTCTGCGCCATCAAAGCTAACTTTGAAGTCCGAGGTTTTTTTGAGTGATGACGCAGTTCCGAAAAGTATCAGCTCGGTTTTAGCGGGGTTTACTTTAAGACCACTGCTTCTGAACCATGCGGACAGAGCAGCGAGGTCGGCCTCCACGGCGAGACGCAGCCCGGTTAGGTCGGCTGACGTAGGTGGCGCGGCATGAATGAGTTGTGAGTCGTCAGCGTATGAGATGACAGATGCGCGACTGGGCAGATGACATGACAGGTCGTTGGTGAAGATGTTGAACATGATGGGTCCGAGTATGCTTCCCTGAATCACGCCATGGTTTACATCAGTGGTTGCGCCGCTCCCTACTGACTGGGTACGGTTCGAAAAATAGTCAAGAAACCAGTGCGATGAAATACCATACCAGCCCAGCCTGATGAATAACAGGTTGCGGTCCACACAATCGAAGGCTTTAGACAAGTCACATGACGTCAGGCATGCTACACGCCCCGCGTCTCTGTGGGTTGCTATCGTGCTGACCAGGTCAACGACGGCGCTCTCAGTGGAACGGTTGGGGCGATACGCATACTGAGTGGGTGACATGAGGCGATTTATAGACAAATATTCCGTCAGCTGAATACTAATTACTTTCTCCGTAATTTTAGCTGGCACACTGAGGACACTGATGGGTCTAAAACTCGCAGGCTGTGATCTGTCACCAGATTTAAAAATCGGTACCACTTTGGCGTGCTTCCACAGGGATGGCACCTTCCCGGTGATGATGGAGGCGTTGACGATGCGCAGCAGGTGCGGGCCCACCGCCGCGAAGCAGCGCCTGAGCAGCTGCAGAGACACGCCGTCGCTGCCGACCGCTCTGGAGCCGCTCATCCGCCTCAGGGCGCAGCTGAGCTCCGGCAGCGTGGCCGGCCGGACGGTGAACGCCGCGCCGCACACGGTGGGCGGGCGGGGCAGCGGCGGCGGCCCGTCTCGGCGCTCCGCCAGCTCCTCGGCGATCCGGGTTCCCACCTCGGCGAAGTAGGTGTTGAAGCGGTCGGCCGCCGCAGCGTCCGGCACGTCACCTGGGCCCGTGGACTTCCCTGGCCCCAGCGCGTGCTTCCGAAGCTCGGACCACATCTCCTTCATGCTGGATGGTGCAGAGAAGAAGTCCGCGCGGGCGGCGGCCAGCCGACGTCTAAACTCTCTCCTCAGCGAGGTGTACCGCCGCTCGCTCTCCGCACCGCCTGGGCGTCTCTGCTGCGTCTCGCGGCGTCCCTCTGATGTTGCAGCTCGGTCAGATCGTCATCGAGCGTGAGCCAGGGCCGGTCCGGGTGCCGCAGTCTGACACGCTTCAGAGGACAGTGCCGGTCCACCGCTGCGTCCCAGTTCTCGAGGAACGCTCTGTAGAGATCGTCGATAGACGTCGTCTCGTCGCGGTACAGAGCGGACCAGTCGGACAGCAGGAGGTCCAGGCAGAGATGGTTAAAGTCCACTCCGCGCGTGGATGCGGGTTGTCAGCTCGCGCGGCTTCCTTTTTGTCCTCGGTAGTGGAGCTCTGACGGTGATGAGGTCATGATCACTGACATGTGTCTTGACAACAGCCGCCGCCTCACAGCCGATGCTAGTTCTGTTCGTGATCACGTGATCTATCAGTGATGGGGTCGTGCCAGGTCGGGTCGGGTCTCGTATGAGCTGAATGAAGTTCAGTTCCTGGAGCATGCAGATGTATTGTGACACCTGTGACTTCTCTGGTCGCATCAGGTCCAGGTTCAGGTCTCCCAGCAGGAAGACTGGTTTGTCCAGGCGGGAGACCTCCAGCAGCTGCTGCCTGCAGGGCGTCGATGTCTGGAGTTACAGGTTCCCCCGGTGGCCTGTAGGTGGCGCCGAGGACGGCGGAGCGTCCTCCAGGGGCCGTCAGGGTCAACCACAGGCTCTCCAGGCGACTGCCCTCTGGTGGTGGCACCTTCAGCTTGCATGCTGTGATGTCGTCACGGATGACGATGGCCAGTCCTCCGCCGCGCACCGACCTCTGTCCTCTCTTAGCAATGGTACGGTCCTCCCTGAAGACGTGATAGCCGGGGAATAGCAGGATGTCGCTACTGACGGCCTTGGTCATCCACGTTTCCGTCATGCAGAACGCGTCGAGCTCGTGCTGACGGATGAGCAGCCGGACTTCGTCCAACTTGGGCACCAGCGAGCGGATGTTGATGTGTCCTATCGTGATCTCCTTCCCCGAGGCAGAGCCAGGCACCTCCGCCGTTCGCCCCGCGTTCCGTGCGATGGGCGGGTAGACCAGAGTCCTGACACGCACCTCTGGAACGGGCCTCCGAGCGGGCCGACCAGCCGCAGATGACCGGGCAGACGCGTCCCCGCCTCGGCGGTCGTGGCTCGGCAAAGGTGTCGGCCGCGCCCGGCGCGCTCGCCGAACGCCCGCAGTGCTGCGATCTGTTGGGCTGAGACAAGAACTTCAGCTTCTCTGGTCACTCCATAGATGGCGCTAGTGCTGGTATGCTCGAGCCTGGACGCCAGCTGACGAAACGCTGTTCGGAGCACATTCATGGCGCGGCGCGGCGTGACACAGGTGAAGAGAAGACTGAAGAATCCAACGATTTTCCAAAATTGTGTGCACGATACCTGCCGCTGTCTTCCTCCTGGTGAACTTCCAGAACTTTCTAACACAGGTGGGGACCACGCAACTTATCAAAGAAACTTGTTTACAGGGAAAATGGTGGGAGGTGCCGCGGTGCGACCGCGCAGGGGATATGGCAGCACAGATTACCTAGCGCAGGTTCACGTGGACGGAGGAAGGTTACCTAGCGCAGGTCCACGTGACGGAGGAAGGTTACCGAGCGCAGGTCCACGTGACGGAGGGTAGGTTACCTAGCGCAGGTCCACGTGACGGAGGAAGGTTACCGAGCGCAGGTCCACGTGACGGAGGAAGGTTACCTAGCGCAGGTCCACGTGACGGAGGAAGGTTACCTAGCGCAGGTCCACGTGACGGAGGAAGGTTACCGAGCGCAGGTCCACGTGACGGAGGAAGGTTACCGAGCGCAGGTCCACGTGACGGAGGAAGGTTACCTAGCGCAGGTCCACGTGACGGAGGAAGGTTACCGAGCGCAGGTCCACGTGACGGAGGAAGGTTACCGAGCGCAGGTCCACGTGACGGAGGAAGGTTACTGAGCGCAGGTCCACGTGACGGAGGAAGGTTACCGAGCGCAGGTCCACGTGACGGAGGAAGGTTACCTAGCGCAGGTCCACGTGAAGGAGGAAGGTTACCGAGCGCAGGTTCACGTGACGGAGGAAGGTTACCTAGCGCAGGTCCACGTGACGGAGGAAGGTTACTGAGCGCAGGTTCACGTGACGGAGGAAGGTTACCTAGCGCAGGTCCACGTGACGGAGGAAGGTTACCGAGCGCAGGTCCACGTGACGGAGGAAGGTTACCTAGCGCAGGTCCACGTGAAGGAGGAAGGTTACCGAGCGCAGGTTCACGTGACGGAGGAAGGTTACCGAGCGCAGGTCCACGTGACGGAGGAAGGTTACCTAGCGCTGGTCCACGTGAAGGAGGAAGGTTACCGAGCGCAGGTTCACGTGACGGAGGAAGGTTACCTAGCGCAGGTCCACGTGACGGAGGAAGGTTACCTAGCGCAGGTTCACGTGACGGAGGAAGGTTACCTAGCGCAGGTCCACGTGACGGAGGAAGGTTACCGAGCAGAGGTCCACAGTGACGGAGGTAGGTTACCTAGCGCAGGTCCACGTGACGGAGGAAGGTTACCGAGCGCAGGTCCACGTGACGGAGGAAGGTTACCTAGCGCAGGTCCACGTGACGGAGGAAGGTTACCTAGCGCAGGTCCACGTGACGGAGGAAGGTTACCGAGCGCAGGTCCACGTGACGGAGGAAGGTTACCGAGCGCAGGTCCACGTGACGGAGGAAGGTTACCTAGCGCAGGTCCACGTGACGGAGGAAGGTTACCGAGCGCAGGTCCACGTGACGGAGGAAGGTTACCTAGCGCAGGTCCACGTGACGGAGGAAGGTTACCTAGCGCAGGTCCACGTGACGGAGGAAGGTTACCGAGCGCAGGTCCACGTGACGGAGGAAGGTTACCGAGCGCAGGTCCACGTGACGGAGGAAGGTTACCTAGCGCAGGTCCACGTGACGGAGGAAGGTTACCTAGCGCAGGTCCACGTGACGGAGGAAGGGTTACCGAGCGCAGGTCCACGTGACAGAGGAAGGTTACCTAGCGCAGGTCCACGTGACGGAGGAAGGTTACCTAGCGCAGGTCCACGTGACGGAGGAAGGTTACCTAGCGCAGGTCCACGTGACGGAGGAAGGTTACCGAGCGCAGGTCCACGTGACGGAGGAAGGTTACCGAGCGCAGGTCCACGTGACGGAGGAAGGTTACCTAGCGCAGGTCCACGTGACGGAGGAAGGTTACCTAGCGCAGGTCCACGTGACGGAGGAAGGTTACCTAGCGCAGGTCCACGTGACGGAGGAAGGTTACCGACCGCCGATACACGTGACGGAGGAAGGTTACCGAGCGCAGGTCCACGTGACGGAGAAGGTTACCGAGCGCAGGTCCACGTGACGGAGGAAGGTTACTGAGCGCAGGTCCACGTGACGGAGGAAGGTTACCGAGCGCAGGTCCACGTGACGGAGGAAGGTTACCGAGCGCAGGTCCACGTGACGGAAGAAGGTTACCGAGCGCAGGTCCGCGGCCCGCCGATACACACATATAGGTTTTGTACTGGTCTGCTACCTGTATGTGCGTGGAGGATCTGCGGGGGAGGGGGGGGGGGGGCATTGAAGGGGCATGTTTTCCCAAGCGAGTGAAATCGGTAAAAAGTTGACACCATTCCTGATTTGAATGAAAACATAGGTAAATTCATATGCGGCCAGTTTGCTTGAAGTAAGCTCGTAATGCACAAGCAATATAAACCCGATGAGTTCTTGAGATTAGGTGTCGGACATTTTGGCCGGAGTTTCCCTTTCTTCTCTCCCCAGTCCCCACCAACATTTCTGCCGTTCTGAATTCACCTCTGTGTGCGTGCGTGAATCTATGCGGAAGGTTACCTCCCCTGCATCCGCCGCTGTAGGTAGGTAGGTACACCCCTGCCACAGCGGTCTGACTGGTGCTCCCCTCCCTTACCTCCTGCATCCGCCGCTGTAGGTAGGTAGGTACACCCCTGACACAGCGGCCTGACAGGTGCTCCCCCTCCCTCGCCTCCTGCATCCGCCGCTGTAGGTAGGTAGGTACACCCCTGACACAGCGGCGGTGTCTGACCGGTGCTCCCCCTCCCTCACCTCCTGTATCCGCCGCTGTAGGTAGGTAGGTTACACCCCTGACACAGCGGCCTGACAGGTGCTCCCCCTCCCTCGCCTCCTGCATCCGCCGCTGTAGGTAGGTAGGTACAACCCCTGACACAGCGGCGGTGTCTGACCGGTGCTCCCCCTCCCGCACCTCCTGCATCCGCCGCTGTACACCCCTGACACAGCGGCGCTACCTGACAGGTGGCGAGGGTTACTTGCCTTAACCCTCGCCAGTGCGGGGGGTTGAGGCCACCCTCCCTCGGTTTTTCGGGAATAACTCGCGTAAATATCAATTGATTGCGATGACATTTTCAGTACCCTACTTGTAAACAATTTGACACATATTCTGAAAATTTTGAAGTTGTAAGTTACATGACCCGTGACCTTTGACCTGTTTTTCAAGGTCATGTCAGGCGCAACTGGCGTCCCGTAGTATTGATCCTTGTAACTTGTGCAGTTTCATAGTGTTTGTTGTTCAGGAAGCATATGCACAGGTGTTTCCAGGTAACAGTTGTGGTTTCCCTTGAGATTGTGACCTCGATTGACCTTTTCAGAGGTCAACCGAGGTCACTGACCTCCAATGACCTCATATTACTTTTTTTGGCTTCTAGCAGTTTCTAGGACATTTTTGTGACGCTGATTTCAAATATGGGATCCATTTTACATAATTATATGTTCGAGTGGGTTCATGCGCCCCAACAGGTTAACCGAGGTCACTGACCTCAAATGACCTGACATGACCTGACATGACCCTTTTGGAATTTGGCAGTTTCTAGGACATTTTGTGACGCTGATTACAAATTTGGCACCCATTAAGCATTATTATATGCTCATTCACGAGATAAAATT
>JAXIVJ010011292.1:0-35000 GCA_036785665.1 Chirona hameri
GAGAGACAGAGAGACAGAGAGACAGAGAGACAGAGAGACAGAGAGACAGAGAGACAGAGAGACAGAGAGACAGAGAGACAGAGAGACAGAGAGACAGAGAGACAGAGAGACAGAGAGACAGAGAGACATAGAGGACATAGAGACATAGAGACATAGAGACATATAGACATAGAGACATAGAGACATAGAGACATAGAGACAGAGAGACAGAGAGACAGAGAGACAGAGAGACAAGAGAGACAGAGAGACAGAGAGACAGAGAGACAGAGAGACAGAGAGACAGAGAGACAGAGAGACAGAGAGACGAGAGACAGAGAGACAGAGAGACAGAGAGACAGAGAGACAGAGAGACAGAGAGACAGAGAGACAGAGAGACAGAGAGACAGAGAGACAGAGAGACAGAGAGACAGAGAGACAGAGAGACAGAGTGAGGAGACAGAGAGACAGAGAGACAGAGAGACAGAGAGGACAGAGAGACAGAGAGACAGAAGAGACAGAGAGACAGAGAGACAGAGAGACAGAGAGACAGAGAGACAGAGAGACAGAGAGACAGAGAGACAGAGAGACAGAGAGACAGAGAGACAGAGAGACAGAGAGACAGAGAGACAGAGAGACAGAGAGACAGAGGACAGAGAGACAGAGAGACAGAGAGACAGAGAGACAGAGAGACAGAGAGACAGAGAGACAGAGAGACAGAGAGACAGAGAGACAGAGAGACAGAGAGACAGAGAGACAGAGAGACAGAGAGACAGAGAGACAGAGAGACAGAGACAGAGACAGAGACAGAGACAGAGACAGAGACATAGACAGAGACAGAGACAGAGACAGAGAAGAGGCCAGAGTCAGAGGCAGAGGAAGAGGCAGAGGCAGAGGAAGAGGCAGAGGCAGAGACAGATGCAGAGCCAGAGGCCAGAGCCAGAGGCAGAGCCAGAGGCAGAGCCAGAGGCAGAGCCAGAGGCAGAGCCAGAGGCAGAGCCAGAGGCAGAGCCAGAGGCAGAGCCAGAGGCAGGAGCCAGAGGCAGAGCCAGAGGCAGAGCCAGAGGCAGAGCCAGAGGCAGAGCCAGAGGCAGAGCCAGAGGCAGAGCCAGAGGCAGAGCCAGAGGCAGAGCCAGAGGCAGAGCCAGAGGCAGAGCCAGAGGCAGAGCAGAGCCAGAGGCAGAGCCAGAGGCAGAGCCAGAGGCAGAGCCAGAGGCAGAGCCAGAGGCAGAGCCAGAGGCAGAGCCAGAGGCAGAGCCAGAGGCAGAGCCAGAGGCAGAGCCAGAGGCAGAGCCAGAGGCAGAGCCAGAGGCAGAGCCAGAGGCAGAGCCAGAGGCAGAGCCAGAGGCAGAGCCAGAGGCAGAGCCAGAGGCAGAGCCAGAGGCAGAGCCAGAGGCAGAGCAGAGCAGAGCCAGAGCAGAGCCAGAGGCAGAGCCAGAGGGCAGAGCCAGAGGCAGAGCCAGAGGCAGAGCCAGAGGCAGAGCCAGAGGCAGAGCCAGAGGCAGAGCCAGAGGCAGAGCCAGATGCAGAGCCAGAAGCAGAGCCAGAGGCAGAGCCAGAGGCAGAGCCAGCGGCAGAGCCAGCGGCAGAGCCAGCGGCAGAGCCAGCGGCAGAGCCAGCGGCAGAGCCAGCGGCAGAGCCAGCGGCAGAGCCAGCGGCAGAGCCAGCGGCAGAGCCAGCGGCAGAGCCAGCGGCAGAGCCAGAGGCAGAGCCAGAGGAAGAGCCACAGGAAGAGTCAGAGGAAGAGTCAGAGGCAGAGCCAGAGGCAGAGCCAGAGGCAGAGCCAGAGGCAGAGCCAGAGGCAGAGCCAGAGGCAGAGCCAGAGGCAGAGCCGGAGGCAGAGCCGGAGGCAGAGCCGGAGACAGAGCCGGAGACAGAGCCAGAGGCAGAGCCAGAGGCAGAGCCAGAGGCAGAGCCAGAGCCAGAGGCAGAGGCAGAGCCAGAGGCAGAGCCAGAGGCAGAGCCAGAGGCAGAGCCAGAGGCAGAGCCAGAGGCAGAGCCAGAGGCAGAGCCAGAGGCAGAGCCAGAGGCAGAGCCAGAGGCATACGAAGGAGTACTGCTGTTACAAAAATAGCTCGGATTAATCAACTAAAACGTGAGGATGGGACCGAGGGAAGTCAAGACCCTGGCCCCATGGGGGACCCGCGGTACCGATATTATGACATAACTCGGCTAACTTGTGGTGAGTTCTCCGTCCAGCCGGAGGTTCAGTGCACGTGGCATTCAGCTGACGCTAGACCATCAGCTAGATAGACAGCGAGAAGTCCTGCCCAAACCACCCCGCTGATTTGACCACAAGCTTCTGATACCCAGCTCCGCGCGATAAACACATTTATGGGTCTGTTAAGCCGCACAAGTGCGGTTCCAAGAAACACAATCTGCTCGCGAATCGGTCGGGGTGGTGTAAACATGTTTGTATAGCAGATAGTGATACGATAGTTCCTCTTTTCGCGTCGGTTTACTCCCATTCGCCATCTCGAAAGAAATATGATCGGTCGTTTCACTTCGAACCGTGTCATCCATATACGATACCAATTTGATATCGGCTGATGTCCACATACCATACCAATACAATGATGCTGCCTTCATAGTCTGCAATATGTTAATGCAGTGCAATAATTTCAAATGACGTTTAAATACAAGCAGAAAGTGCCGCATTTACGAAAGAGTTCGCAAATGCACCAGCTCCACGAAGCATTACCGAAATGACTGTGCCAAGTGGATCACGCAGAGACATATGGCCGTGACACATCAATAAACCGTCTTCAGACTGTGGCAATAACTTCAAACGGGAGCTAAGCGCCCACGTGTCAAGAGCAGCGGCTTTTAGCACCAGCTGCATGCATCAGGCTGTGGACGAGGCTGCTGGCTGGCTGTCTCTGACACCAGTGATGAATGGGCGTTAAGATTCAGCTACCGTAATTTCACGTACAACAAAATTTCGATGAAAAGTGCCTGAAAATGTGTCCACAATGATGTAATGCACAGTCGACGAAACAATAAAGCTACAATTTATTCTGCTGAAAGTGACGGAAATTCAGATTCCGTATCGCAGAACATTCAATGTCTTTTGTAAAATAACATAAATTAGCACTCCTTCCACTGCAATAGGTATGTGTAGATAGTTATGCTCACATTGCCCGGTCGATACACCCAAAACCGATTTAAAACAAGGTTGGTAGTGTTCTTTATAACGCTATCGAGCACATTGGTCATTGTCAACGCCACTCGCAACCTGCAATCAATAATATATACACCTCCTACATATGGTTTTGATGGTGAACCTCACTGACGTCATATAATCAGAGGAGCATTGCAATTATTTGGCTGTTGGCATACAAATATCATGACACAACCACGGGCTTATGGTGGTGAGAAAAGCGGATATTAAGTACCAGCGTCCAGTAACAGGGTGTGACATTCGTCAAACTATCCCGTGGACTATCACGCTGTAATAAATGCATTATCTTGTTTTTTCCTCCTCATGAATATGAAACGAAGCGACCTTGCCTTTTCTTATTGATTTATAAGTCACGGATAAAGCGATGACAGGCTGTTGAAGCCTTTGCAAACGAACACTGCCCACACTTCCCTGATATTCTTATCTGTACTTCATTGGGTCAAACCATATTTGATCTCTCACTAGCTTAACACGCGCAGTGGAGGGGAGGGGGGGGGGGGGGGCACTTTTGTGCCTCTCCCACATGTTTTTCGTGAATAGCTCGAAAACGAAGCGGAGCAGGGAGTGTTTTTACTGGACATTAGCGCCAATTCCATAGCGGATCGTTTGACGTAAAAAATCCAAATCGGTCGATCTATTTTGAGTTATATGATTCCAAGATGGCGAACAGAATCGAGATCGGCAAAGCGATATCGTGGGAACCAACAGTCGGATCGGGATGATGCAAACGCCATCATCCCGATCCGACTAATTGACATACAATTAGTCAAACAATACAAACAATGAAAATACAATTGACATTGTATTCAGTAGACAATGTCAATGTGCATCCCCGGAAACAACTTCGGACACATTGCTGGTGACCTGTGACGTCACATAGGTCAAATTCCCAAAATTGTGACATTTGGCCAAATTTAACCTTCGTGACCTCGTTTGACCTTGAAGATATTGACCGAAGGTCACGAATATTTTGAAAATGTAGATCACCATAGCACCTACCTACTCTGTACGTTTGATCGTTCTAGCTCTCATACTTTCGGAGATCTTAGGAGGGGGGGGGGGGCACTAAAGTGCCTCCCCTCCCCCCTCCACCGCGTGTTGTGGCATACATAGGCGCACACGCACACATAGGCGAATAACGCACACATAGACCAATAACGCACGCATAGGCGAATAACGCACGCATAGACGAATAACGCACGCATAGGCGAATAACGCACACATAGACGAATAACGCACACATAGACGAATAACGCACACATAGACGAATAACGCACACATAGACGAATAACGCACGCATAGGCGAATAACGCACACATAGACGAATAACGCACGCATAGACGAATAACGCACACATAGACGAATAACGCACACATAGACGAATAACGCACGCCTACACACATATGATCTCCCGGTGAGCACGATCACGGAGTTGTGCGCAGACGACGCGTCCGCAGAGATAGGGGCATCTGTCCCACCATCAGAGCCCTCCGATGTGATTACAAAACAGACAGGCGATGTCACCCGAGATGGCCGTTACCGTATGATGGATGGCGCACACATCTGGCGCCGGAAATGTGTGATGCCTGGCGAATATTCTTACCTAGTATCGGGAACATATGTGGTACAAATGTGTCCACCATCATGCCTTCCATCATATGACATCAGGGTTTTTGATGAAGATAAGACTTCAAAAAACAGAACATTTATAAACAAATTCAGCCCGTTGGTTTCTTCCTTTGTTGAGATGTAATAGGGAAAATAAAACGGCATGGTGTGCGAAAATATATGTCATGTAACAACTCATTTACAGGATGATCGCGAATGAATGACCCAGAAATAAACAAGTCACGTGCAAACGTAAAATGAGAATAAAAAATCCGTAAGCACGCACGGAAATCCATTGTAGGCATTTGGACATTTTGTCTAATTCCCGTGTTGAACACGTAGGTGAGCTTTTCTGGTCACAACGAGCAATTCTCTCCCAGAAGCCCTGTTCGGCACTTTCAACCCAACGGCACGTTTACCCAGAACAGGCCAGCTGGATTGTGCGAAATCATGAGGAACTGAAGTCGACGGATGGGGGCTGGAAGACGTTTCGGCACGTTTCATTTACCTAACACACTCCAGGGAAGGTACCGAGATGGAAGGCTTTTGGCTCGCAGCTTCAACGTCAGACAGCCTTGATGAGGCCTCTGGCACCCATCGCAACAGCCAAGGTGACTGCGAATAAAGTCGAGAGAGTTGAGAAGTTATGTTTTAAACAGCAACCCAACTGTCACGTGAGAGAAACGTTTCGCTAGCTTCAGATGGGATACGCAACAATTTGAAGGATCTTCAGAAAGATCCTAAAATGGAAGCTTTCGCTCCGTCTCAATGTGCCGCCCGCCAGCCTCAAGGCACAAGACATCAAGGCAATAGGCCTGCGAGTCTCAATGTGCCGACCGCCAGCCCAGCACAAGACATCAAGGCAAGAGGCCTGCGAGTTTCAATGTGCCGGCCGCCAGCCCAGCACAAGACATCAAGGCAATAGGCCTGCGAGTTTCAATGTGCCGACCGCCAGCCCAGCACAAGACATCAAGGCAATAGGCCTGCGAGTTTCAATGTGCCGGCCGCCAGCCCAGCACAAGACATCAAGGCAATAGGCCTGCGAGTTCCAATGTGCCGACCGCCAGCCCAGCACAAGACATCAAGGCAATAGGCCTGCGAGTTTCAATGTGCCGGCCGCCAGCCCAGCACAAGACATCAAGGCAATAGGCCTGCGAGTTTCAATGTGCCGGCCGCCAGCCCAGCACAAGACATCAAGGCAATAGGCCTGCGAGTTTCAATGTGCCGACCGCCAGCCCAGCACAAGACATCAAGGCAATAGGCCTGCGAGTTTCAATGTGCCGACCGCCAGCCCAGCACAAGACATCAAGGCAAGAGGCCTGCGAGTTGCAATGTGCCGACCGCCAGCCCAGCACAAGACATCAAGGCAATAGGCCTGCGAGTTTCAATGTGCCGGCCGCCAGCCCAGCACAAGACATCAAGGCAATAGGCCTGCCAGTTTCAATGTGCCGGCCGCCAGCCCAGCACAAGACATCAAGGCAATAGGCCTGCGAGTTTCAATGTGCCGACCGCCAGCCCAGCACAAGACATCAAGGCAATAGGCCTGCCAGTTTCAATGTGCCGGCCGCCAGCCCAGCACAAGACATCAAGGCAATAGGCCTGCGAGTTTCAATGTGCCGGCCGCCAGCCCAGCACAAGACATCAAGGCAATAGGCCTGCGAGTTTCAATGTGCCGACCGCCAGCCCAGCACAAGACATCAAGGCAATAGGCCTGCGAGTTTCAATGTGCCGACCGCCAGCCCAGCACAAGACATCAAGGCAATAGGCCTGCGAGTTTCAATGTGCCGCCCGCCAGCCCAGCACAAGACATCAAGGCAATAGGCCTGCGAGTTTCAATGTGCCGACCGCCAGCCCAGCACAAGACATCAAGGCAATAGGCCTGCGAGTTTCAATGTGCCGACCGCCAGCCCAGCACAAGACATCAAGGCAATAGGCCTGCGAGTTTCAATGTGCCGACCGCCAGCCCAGCACAAGACATCAAGGCAAGAGGCCTGCGAGTTTCAATGTGCCGACCGCCAGCCCAGCACAAGACATCAAGGCAATAGGCCTGCGAGTTTCAATGTGCCGGCCGCCAGCCCAGCACAAGACATCAAGGCAATAGGCCTGCCAGTTTCAATGTGCCGGCCGCCAGCCCAGCACAAGACATCAAGGCAATAGGCCTGCGAGTTTCAATGTGCCGACCGCCAGCCCAGCACAAGACATCAAGGCAATAGGCCTGCCAGTTTCAATGTGCCGGCCGCCAGCCCAGCACAAGACATCAAGGCAATAGGCCTGCGAGTTTCAATGTGCCGGCCGCCAGCCCAGCACAAGACATCAAGGCAATAGGCCTGCGAGTTTCAATGTGCCGACCGCCAGCCCAGCACAAGACATCAAGGCAATAGGCCTGCCAGTTTCAATGTGCCGACCGCCAGCCCAGCACAAGACATCAAGGCAATAGGCCTGCGAGTTTCAATGTGCCGACCGCCAGCCCAGCACAAGACATCAAGGCAATAGGCCTGCGAGTTTCAATGTGCCGGCCGCCAGCCCAGCACAAGACATCAAGGCAATAGGCCTGCGAGTTTCAATGTGCCGGCCGCCAGCCCAGCACAAGACATCAAGGCAATAGGCCTGCGAGTTTCAATGTGCCGCCCGCCAGCCCAGCACAAGACATCAAGGCAATAGGCCTGCGAGTTTCAATGTGCCGGCCGCCAGCCCAGCACAAGACATCAAGGCAATAGGCCTGCGAGTTTCAATGTGCCGCCCGCCAGCCCAGCACAAGACATCAAGGCAATAGGCCTGCGAGTTTCAATGTGCCGGCCGCCAGCCCAGCACAAGACATCAAGGCAATAGGCCTGCGAGTTTCAATGTGCCGGCCGCCAGCCCAGCACAAGACATCAAGGCAATAGGCCTGCGAGTTTCAATGTGCCGACCGCCAGCCCAGCACAAGACATCAAGGCAATAGGCCTGCGAGTTTCAATGTGCCGACCGCCAGCCCAGCACAAGACATCAAGGCAATAGGCCTGCGAGTTTCAATGTGCCGACCGCCAGCCCAGCACAAGACATCAAGGCAATAGGCCTGCGAGTTTCAATGTGCCGACCGCCAGCCCAGCACAAGACATCAAGGCAATAGGCCTGCGAGTTTCAATGTGCCGGCCGCCAGCCCAGCACAAGACATCAAGGCAATAGGCCTGCGAGTTTCAATGTGCCGACCGCCAGCCCAGCACAAGACATCAAGGCAATAGGCCTGCGAGTTTCAATGTGCCGACCGCCAGCCCAGCACAAGACATCAAGGCAATAGGCCTGCGAGCTTCTTTCTGAGGATTTTCCACAAACTGACGCTTATCCCATGTCAAGCTTGTGACACGCTTCTCTCACGTGACAGTGAGAGGAGTGTGGATGAAACTGTTGCCGAAACGCCTTCCAACCCCAACCTATCGACTTCTGCTCCTAACGATTTCGCACAATCCAACTGGACTGTTTTTGGTAAGCGTGCTGTTGGGCTGAAAGTGACGAACAGGGCTCCTGGGAGGAATTGCTCGTTGTGACCAGACAAACTCACCTAGGTGTTCAAAATGGTATTTAGACAAAATGTCAAAATGTCCAAGGTCTGTATAAATAAAGTTGCGCCATGTGAAAAAAATCACGTGACCAAGCGATTATGAACCGATCAGCAAGATTTCGAGTTAGCACGTGCAACCACTCCGGGGACCTGTCCGTGTCTTTGGACTTTAACTTTTTTGCACGTGCCGAAACTCCCATTGGATTAACATATGGAGTCGTGGAAGCGTAGTTTATAATGTAAAACGAAGTATAATGCCAGACCGTTGAGACAAAAGCAATCATAGGGCGATGTGCACAAATAATTGGAGTTTTTTATGGTACATTTTTTATTTGTTTTGATCTTCATATTTTTGCAGTAGCATAGCTCCGAAACTGTCAGCTCGATACCAACGAAGTGAAAGTGAGAGCTGGAGGTTGCCTGGACACATGCATTGCCGTGTTGATGTTTGGAAAGCGCCGGGTAACGGGTAACGGGACTCTGCCGTTGCATTAAATTGCAAACAAATATAGAAGTGCGCCAAAACAAATTAACCTGGGACCTGCCATATATGGTCATGCTCCACCCCAGGCTCCGTCCCGTTATGGTCACGCGACACTTGGCGGGGGTCTGCAAATGTCTGCAATGGATTTCGGCACGTGCTAATGAAGAATAAAAAATGCACACGACTTGCTTATTTTTGGGTCATTCTTTCGCGACCACCCTGCACATTCATACCATGCCCTATACATATTGTTTACAAAATATTTTACGAAATCAAATAGAAACATTCACTAGCCACTGTAACGCAGCACGTCCAGTAATTACATATATTATTGCAGATGATTAGCCCAGGTTGATCTGATAACCAAAGCAAAATGTGGCCTGGTAGGTAAGCCCTGTTAAGTATGCAGAACCATGCGCACGGGCAAATAGGTATGAGGCTAGGCTTTAAAGCATCAATCCATCGATCACACGTGACAGTTTCCCCAAAGGCTTAGACTTTTAACGCCATCGAAGCTGTATGTCGGTGACGACGTGGCAGACAACGAACAACCACAATGACAGCAAGAAACATTTATCAAACACGTTTGATTGCGACCCATGTCACCATGCCTCTCAGAGGTGACGCATTTCAGGCCTAACCTATAGTGACCTGAAATGGATGGGAAGGGACTGGTGCGTTAGGGTGTGTGTGTATAGTGACCTGAAATGGATGGGAAGGGACTGGTGCGTTAGGGTGTGTGTGTATAGTGACCTGAAATGGATGGGAAGGGACTGGTGCGTTAGGGTGTGTGTGTATAGTGACCTGAAATGGATGGGAAGGGGCTGGTGCGTTAGGGTGTGTGTGTATAGTGACCTGAAATGGATGGGAAGGGACTGGTGCGTTAGGGTGTGTGTGTATAGTGACCTGAAATGGATGGGAAGGGACTGGTGCGTTAGGGTGTGTGTGTATAGTGACCTGAAATGGATGGGAAGGGACTGGTGCGTTAGGGTGTGTGAGTATAGTGACCTGAAATGGATGGGAGGGGACGTTAGGGTGCGTTAGGGTGTGTGGGGTGAGGCGCAATTTCACGTCATAACTGGAGTATTGCGAAGTTCGCAGCCATTCACAAATATGGCACTGATGGCACATGGGCTGATCCTTCACCACTGGCGCGCACATTACGTGAAATGATGGGCGGAAGACGGACGTAACTTGAACCACAGCCAAGTCGGATATAGAGTCGAGCACAGCCCTGCTTGAGTCCATATAATTTACCCCTGTGTAACATATGTGGACCTTTGTTGCTTATATACAAAACGAGCGCCATGAATTTCCACAGAACATATAGCGTATCTTAGCTTATTCGTATTTTCGTGTAACGCGTTCATTCGTATAGCGCGTATTTTTCACCTAACCGATGCGGACAGCTACATTGCAGTTTTGTCCTACATTTTACCATAATGTGAATCTCGACCTACATTATGAACTACTGACATGCATGTTCAGAGATGTTCTGCGGGTGACCTATTGTCCTACTCTTTTGCAATGTTTCGTTATTTATGAGCAGCCCCTGTGAACGTGGCTCGGGACGGTCGATCGGTCCTCACCTCCCGTGAGAAGCGTTCGTAGCGGGCGTCATCGGGCGCGCGAGCCGTGACTGTGAGCAGGGCCTGGTAGGCGCGGCGGGCCTTCTCATTCGTCTGCGGAGGGTCCGCCGGGACATACCAGGGCCGCTGTGGCTTGGTCTCACTGTGGGCAGGAGGGAGGGGAGGGTCGGTGTTACTTCTGCGGAGGGTCCGCCGGGATATACCAGGGCCGCTGCGGCTTGGTCTCACTGTGGGAAGGAGGGAGGGGAGGGTCGGTGTTACTTCTGCGGAGGGTCCGCCGGGACATACCAGGGCCGCTGCGGCTTGGTCTCACTGTGGAAAGGAGGGGAGGGTCGGGGTTACTTCTGCGGAGGGTCCGCCGGGACATACCAGGGCCGCTGCGGCTTGGTCTCACTGTGGGAAGGAGGGGAGGGTAGGGGTTACTTCTGCGGAGGGTCCGCCGGGACATACCAGGGCCGCTGCGGCTTGGTCTCACTGTGGGAAGGAGGGGAGGGTCGGTGTTACTTCCGACACGGTACGTTGTTATAGTGGACACACGATGAGGAACGGTGTTACTGCAGACCTGGCCTTGTGTCCGTAGTGTTACTCTGGACACAGGGTGAGGAACGGTGTTACTGTAGACCTCGCCTTGTGTCCGTAGTGTTACTCTGGACACACGATGAGGAACGGTGTTACTGCAGACCTCGCCTTGTGTCCGTAGTGTTACTCTGGACACAGGATGAGGCCCGGTGTTACTGCAGACCTCGCCTTGTGTCCGTAGTGTTACTCTAGACACACGATGAGGAACGGTGTTACTGCAGACCTCGCCTTGTGTCCGTAGTGTTACTCTGGACATAGGGTGAGGAACGGTGTTACTGCAGACCTCGTATTGCGTCCGTAGTGTTACTCTGGACACAGGATGAGGAACAATGTTACTGCAGACCTCGCCTTGTGCCCGTAGTGTTACTCTAGACACACGATGAGGAACGGTGTTACTGCAGACCTCGCCTTGTGTCCGTAGTGTTACTCTAGGCACAGGGTGAGGCACGGTGTTACTGCAGACCTCGTCTTGTGTCCGTAGTGTTACTCTAGACACAGGGTGAGGCACGGTGTTACTGCAGACCTCGTCTTGTGTCCGTATTGTTACTCTGGACACAGGGTGAGGCACGGTGTTACTGCAGACCTCGTCTTGTGTCCGTAGTGTTACTCTAGGCACAGGGTGAGGCACGGTGTTACTGCAGACTTCGTCTTGTCTCCGTAGTGTTACTCTGGACACAGGGTGAGGAACGGTGTTACTGCGAGCCTCGGCTTGTGTCCGAAGTGTTACTCTAGGCACAGGGTGAGGCACGGTGTTACTGCAGACCTCGTCTTGTGTCCGTAGTGTTACTCTGGACACAGGGTGAGGCACGGTGTTACTGCAGACCTCGTATTGCGTCCGTAGTGTTACTCTAGGCAAAGGGTGAGGCACGGTGTTACTGCTGACCTCGTATTGCGCCCGTAGTGTTACTCTAGGCACAGGGTGAGGCACGGTGTTACTGCATACCTCGCCTTGTGTCCGTAGTGTTACTCTAGGCACAGGGTGAGGAACGGTGTTACTGCAGACCTCGTCTTGTGTCCGTAGTGTTACTCTGGACACACGATGAGGAACGGTGTTACTGAAGACCTCGTCTTGTGTCCGTAGTGTTACTCTGGACACAGGGTGAGGCACGGTGTTACTGCAGACCTCGTCTTGCGTCCGTAGTGTTACTCTGGACACAGGGTGAGGCACGGTGTTACTGCAGACCTCGTATTGCGTCCGTAGTGTTACTCTGGGCACAGGGTGAGGCACGATGTTACTGCAGACCTCGCCTTGTGTCCGTAGTGCTACTCTGGACACAGGGTGAGGAACGGTGTTACTGCAGACCTCGTCTTGTGTCCGTAGTGTTACTCTAGGCACAGGGTGAGCCACGGTGTTACTGCAGACCTCGCCTTGTGTCCGTAGTGTTACTCTGGACACAGGGTGAGGCACGGTGTTACTGCGAACCTCGCCTGGTGTCCGTAGTGTTACTCTGGACACAGGATGAAGAACGGTGTTACTGCAGACCTCGTCTTGTGTCCGTAGTGTTACTCTAGACACAGGGTGAGGCACGGTGTTACTGCAGACCTCGCCTGGTGTCCGTAGTGTTACTCTAGGCACAGGGTGAGGTACGGTGTTACTGCAGACCTCGTCTTGCGTCCGTAGTGTTACTCTGGACACAGGGTGAGGAACGGTGTTACTGCGAGCCTCGCCTTGTGTCCGTAGTGTTACTGTGGACACAGGGTGAGGCACGGTGTTACTGCGAGCCTCGCCTTGTGTCCGTAGTGTTACTCTAGGCACAGTGTGAGGAACGGTGTTACTGCAGACCTCGCCTTGCGTCCGTGGTATTACTCTGGGCACAGGGTGAGGTACGGTGTTACTGCGAGCCTCATCTTGTCTCCGTAGTGTTACTCTGGACACAGGGTGAGACACGGTGTTACTGCGAGCCTCGCCTTGTGTCCGTAGTGTTACTCTGGACACAGGGTGAGGCACGGTGTTACTGCAGACCTCGTCTTGTGTCCGTAGTGTTACTCTGGACACAGGGTGAGGAACGGTGTTACTGAAGACCTCGCCTTGTGTCCGTAGTGTTACTCTAGGCACAGGGTGAGGAACGGTGTTACTACATACCTCGTCTTGTGCCCGTAGTGTTGCTCTGGACACAAGATGAGGCACGGTATTACTGCAGACCTCGTCTTGCGTCCTTAGTGTTATTCTGGACACAGGGTGAGGAACGGTGTTACTGCAGACCTCGTCTTGTGTCCGTAGTGTTACTCTAGGCACAGGGTGAGGAACGGTGTTACTGCAGACCTCGTCTTGTGCCCGTAGCGTTACTCTGGACACAGGATGAGGTACGGTGTTACTGCGAGCCTCGCCTGGTGTCCGTAGTGTTACTCTAGGCACAGGGTGAGGCACGGTGTTACTGCAGACCTCGCCTTGTGTCCGTAGTGTTACTCTGGACACAGGGTGAGGCACGGTGTTACTGCATACCTCGTATTGTGTCCGTAGTGTTACTCTGGACACAGGGTGAGGCACGGTGTTACTGCGAGCCTCGCCTTGTGTCCGTAGTGTTACTCTGGACACAGGGTGAGGCACGGAGTTACTGCAGACCTCGCCTTGTGTCCGTAGTGTTACTCTGGACACAGGGTGAGGCACGGAGTTACTGCAGACCTCGCCTTGTGTCCGTAGTGTTACTCTAGGCACAGGGTGAGGCACGGTGTTACTGCATACCTTGCCTTGTGTCCGTAGTGCTACTCTAGGCACAGGGTGAGGCACGGTGTTACTGCAGACCTCGCCTTGTGTCCGTAGTGTTACTCTAGGCACAGGGTGAGGCACGGTGTTACTGCAGACCTCGCCTTGTGTCCGTAGTGTTACTCTAGGCACAGGGTGAGGCACGGTGTTACTGCAGACCTTGCCTTGTGTCTGTAGTGTTACTCTAGGCACAGGGTGAGGCACGGTGTTACTGCAGACCTCGCCTTGTGTCCGTAATGTTACTCTGGACACATAGTGAGGCACGGTGTTACTGCGAGCCTCGTCTTGTGTCCGTAGTGTTACTCTGGGCACAGAGTGAGGAACGGTGTTACTGCAGACCTCGTCTTGTGTCCGTAATGTTACTCTGGACACAGGGTGAGGCACGGTGTTACTGCGAGCCTCGCCTTGCGTCCGTAGTGTTACTCTGGGCACAGGGTGAGGCCCGGTGTTACTGCAGACCTCGTCTTGTGTCCGTAGTGTTACTCTGGACACAGGGTGAGGAACAGTGTTACTGCAGACCTCGCCTTGTGTCCGTAGTGTTACTCTGGACACAGGGTGAGGCACGGTGTTAGTGCGAGCCTCGTCTTGTGTCCGTAGTGTTACTCTGGACACAGGGTGAGGCACGGTGTTACTGCAGACCTCGTCTTGTGTCCGTAGTGTTACTCTAGGCACAGGGTGAGGCACGGTGTTACTTCAGACCTCGCCTTGTGTCCGTAGTGTTACTCTGGACACAGGGTGAGGCACGGTGTTACTGCAGACCTCGTCTTGTGTCCGTAGTGTTACTCTGGACACAGGGTGAGGAGCGGTGTTACTGAAGACCTCGCCTTGTGTCCGTAGTGTTACTCTAGGCACAGGGTGAGGAACGGTGTTACTACATACCTCGTCTTGTGCCCGTAGTGTTGCTCTGGACACAAGATGAGGCACGGTATTACTGCAGACCTCGTCTTGCGTCCTTAGTGTTATTCTGGACACAGGGTGAGGAACGGTGTTACTGCAGACCTCGTCTTGTGTCCGTAGTGTTACTCTAGGCACAGGGTGAAGAACGGTGTTACTGCAGACCTCGTCTTGTGCCCGTAGCGTTACTCTGGACACAGGATGAGGTACGGTGTTACTGCGAGCCTCGCCTGGTGTCCGTAGTGTTACTCTAGGCACAGGGTGAGGCACGGTGTTACTGCAGACCTCGCCTTGTGTCCGTAGTGTTACTCTGGACACAGGGTGAGGCACGGTGTTACTGCAGACCTCGTATTGTGTCCGTAGTGTTACTCTGGACACAGGGTGAGGCACGGTGTTACTGCGAGCCTCGCCTTGTGTCCGTAGTGTTACTCTGGACACAGGGTGAGGCACGGAGTTACTGCAGACCTCGCCTTGTGTCCGTAGTGTTACTCTGGACACAGGGTGAGGCACGGAGTTACTGCAGACCTCGCCTTGTGTCCGTAGTGTTACTCTAGGCACAGGGTGAGGCACGGTGTTACTGCATACCTTGCCTTGTGTCCGTAGTGCTACTCTAGGCACAGGGTGAGGCACGGTGTTACTGCAGACCTCGCCTTGTGTCCGTAGTGTTACTCTAGGCACAGGGTGAGGCACGGTGTTACTGCAGACCTCGCCTTGTGTCCGTAGTGTTACTCTAGGCACAGGGTGAGGCACGGTGTTACTGCAGACCTTGCCTTGTGTCTGTAGTGTTACTCTAGGCACAGGGTGAGGCACGGTGTTACTGCAGACCTCGCCTTGTGTCCGTAATGTTACTCTGGACACATAGTGAGGCACGGTGTTACTGCGAGCTCGTCTTGTGTCCGTAGTGTTACTCTGGGCACAGAGTGAGGAACGGTGTTACTGCAGACCTCGTCTTGTGTCCGTAATGTTACTCTGGACACAGGGTGAGGCACGGTGTTACTGCGAGCCTCGCCTTGCGTCCGTAGTGTTACTCTGGGCACAGGGTGAGGCCCGGTGTTACTGCAGACCTCGTCTTGTGTCCGTAGTGTTACTCTGGACACAGGGTGAGGAACAGTGTTACTGCAGACCTCGCCTTGTGTCCGTAGTGTTACTCTGGACACAGGGTGAGGCACGGTGTTAGTGTGAGCCTCGTCTTGTGTCCGTAGTGTTACTCTGGACACAGGGTGAGGCACGGTGTTACTGCAGACCTCGTCTTGTGTCCGTAGTGTTACTCTAGGCACTGGGTGAGGCACGGTGTTACTTCAGACCTCGCCTTGTGTCCGTAGTGTTACTCTGGACACAGAGTGAGGAACGGTGTTACTGCGAGCCTCGCCTTGTGTCCGTAGTGTTACTCTGGACACAGTGTGAGGTACGGTGTTACTGCAGATACAGGGCGTGGCACGGTGTTACTGCAAACACATCACGGTGTTACTGCAAACACATCACGGTGTTACTGCAAACACATCACGGTGTTACTACAAACACATCACGGTGCTACTGCAAACACATCACGGTGTTACTGCAAACACATCACGGTGTTACTGCAAACATATCACGGTGTTACTGCAAACACATCACGGTGTTACTGCAAACACATCACGGTGTTACTGCGAACACATCACGGTGTTACTGCGAACACATCACGGTGTTACTGCGAACACACCATTGCGTCGCTGCGGACACAGGGTGAGGCACGGTGTTACTCTGGACATAGGGTGAGGCATGGCGTTACTGAGAATATATCACGGTCTTACAGCGAACACATGATTTCCAGCACGGTGTTAGGTTCCGTTCCAGTTATAACGATTCTTAGAGATTAAACAGCAAAACTTGTTTTATAATTTACGGTTGGGAAGTACCAACAGTGGCGTTGAAATCAGTCATCCCAAATACCACGAAAGTTCTTACAGAGGTTGTACACTCACACATACATTCGATAGTAATACTTCCCGGTTGATGACTGCTGTATTGCAATCAAGGTTAACTCAATGAAATACAATATAATATTAAATAACTCATCAAATAACTCGTCAAAAAAACATTTTTAACAACTTCGTCATGGACGTTTAACAACTTCGTCATGGACGTTTGTCTGGAAGTTGAAGAATGCTTGCAGAACAAATAATATTGTACGTCACTAAAGTTTAGGGGACTTCTGATTCAGCCCCCTCCCCACAAAACAGACAGAATGGCATACCGGCACGGATATTGCTTGATTACACGCGTCAGTTCAGATTGAATGAAGAAGGTATCTCACGCTAAAGTGAACTAGTAAAACAGCTGATTTAGTGATCGGAACTGAGCTCGCTGGGCTGTTCCTGTGTGACTTGTTATTATACAAAGTGTACATGTCTACGCACAGGACACAGGTCGCACATTTCAGAAACTGCAAAAGTCTTCGAGATGCTTAGGAGTCACCGTCAACATTTGACAAAACGTAATCTGTGACATGCAACACAATCTAAATTTGTGTGGTCAGTCGGGTCGAAAGCACTTAAATGCATATTTAAGAACATGAAAATGTGTAAGGATGGTTCCAAGGGGGCATCGGAGCCATGATCGCCAAAATAACCGAAATCGGGAGAAAACTTGCACATTTCCTGATTTAAAATCAAAACATTTTGTTGCACACCGCTACAGTTCTGATGGCACAACCGATGGGTTTAGGGATTGTATCGTTTTTTTTTAGAGGGGATTTGGGTCTCACAAACCAACATTTGTGCCGCTCTGTATCCAACAGTATAAGTATGCCGAAAGAAGTCGTGTTTGTTAACATCATAACCCAGTCGTGTAGCTCATGCTAAATCTAAAATAATATTGCATCGAAAATATTGCACGCCCAGCAAGATTAAAGCAGCCAACTCTGAAAATCAGCGGTTAATGGTTAAATATCAAACAAGTTGCACTCTTTTCCAGATTGTATGCAGCCACAGAAATGCTGCTAATCATTTTCCCAGTAAATCCAAAGCCTCTTTACGTGTCAAACTTCATCAACCCACCACCAGCACCTATCGAATTAGGTCTGACCTTGATGCAGATTAAGTAAAGGCTACCTTTGGACGACATTTGCGGTAGGATAAACAAGAGTCTCGACGTTCAAAACACCATTGAACTAATGATACCATGGTGGGCGTTGGTCCGGGCGCCGACCATTTCCGGACTGGCTATCATTGAATGTCGGCGACTATCAGCGGGTCCCCGGCTATATCCGACAGCTATCCGACAAGCGCCGCGAGGTGACACAGCGTGCAGAGACGTTAACCCTATTTGTAACAGGCTCCTGGCTACCCCTATTTGTAACAGGGGGGGGGGGGGGGGGGGGCGGATTCCGCCCCCCCGGAGATCTCGAGATCTACCCGTCCGATTTTCAAAAATGAAACGGTGTTTAGTTCCCCTCAACACGATCTACATTTATAAATAATACAAAATAAATACATTTGGGATAGGGGGGCAACAGGGGGGCAACAACTACAAATTTTAGTGGTATTTTTGATCCAACATAGCTTTCATATTTATAGACCGATTTAAACACAACTAATAGGAATCGATAGAGATTGAATCGAAAATTGATATATGACGGTGAGGTTTGCAAATTCAAAAATCATAGGCGTGTGCAGGTCACTCAATATGGGGGTGAAGTAAATGCGTAATAAAACCATTTTTTTGATGTTGTTTTTTTGATAAATGAAATCGTAAGTGATTGAGACATTATACAAAACAGTTATAAATCTTTTTTTTTTTGCCATAGGCGGTACCAGGTTAGTGAAAAAGGGGGGTAAAATTGGGAAAAATATTAACCGCAGACAAGTTGCTACCCAGCACTATAAATATGTTACTGATCATAGATAGTTCCTTTTTGCATGTTGTACTTCATCATAGGCGTATCCAGGATCCAAACTAGGGCGGCGCAAGACCTTTTGATAAGTATATTATCCGCTATTATGATACTAACTAGTCAACAGTGACTATTTCACTTACAACTTCAATTAACATTGCTTACCCCCCTTTTTACCCTACCTGGACTCGCCTATTATCTTATAATCGTTCGTAGAGTAGCCTGTGGTGCGTGTTTCATCCGAAAACTGCAGTATGTTATGTCATTGTACGCCCATGCCTCTTAGTTTCCTTGCAATAATATGACCCCCTTTCTTCCATTCCTGAGCGCGCCTCTGCAAAAAATGACTTTATTCCCTTTTCTGGTCTCATATGTGCATATAATATTATAAGCTAAACGTATATTGCGCCGTTATCGCTGGCATATCGTCATCACCATGCCAGTCACCCCCCCCCTTTTCATGTTCCTGAACACGCCCCTGAAACTCTATATGTAATAAATTATGCAAATAATGGAAGCAGAAGCTATCTTTTACATCTTGATAGCTATAAATGCCCCTTACATTGCTCTATTGGCTTCCCGCCAAGCATTGAATACTTCCTGGAAACCCCCCCCTTTTCAAGCCCCTGAAACCGCCTCTGCCATGCAATTTTGTATGATATTTCATTAACATCATCTAATTTGCACTTGTTGCAATCACGGTAAGCCGATGTAACTCCTTCATACTTGAGGCAGTTAGGAAGAAACCGTGAAGATCGCATTTCCGTATTTTCGCCAAATGTCGCCTCCGAACCCACCCAAAACTGTGCCCTGGAACCGCCTCTGTTCAAGTTAAGAACTCAAAATTTTGACTCCAAATGCGGAGTTCAATTCTATGAAAAGTCCCAAAATTTAATGGGCCTGCTCCCAGCCGTTCTGGAGATATCTGCGAAAAACATGAGGGGGGGGGGGCGGAATCCGCCCCCCTGTTACAAATAGGGTTAATGCAGGCACCCATGACAAATGAGTCTGTCTGTTTGGTACTCCGCAGGCTGATTTACTCAAACAATTTCGAGACCGATCGAGTGTGATATTTCTCTGGCTACCCTTCGAAGACCATATAACATGACGGTAACTTTAGCTGAATCGGACGGGCAATGGTCTGACAGACAGTTCTGTCAACATGTTGATGTTCCTCGCCGCCACTGTTAAACGATAAGTTTATCATAGTCCCGGAATTATTGAATTGTCGATTCTGCTTAGCCAGTGAGAAATCAACATCAAATCTGCAAAGGCATTTCACCCTTCTATAATTAGTTCGTTATTGATAAGGTTGTTTCATTTAGTCACTGAAGCATGCTTGATGTATTTCATTGAAAGAAACACATGCACTTAATCTAACGAGTGGCTATGCTAAAACCAATAACTTCCGGTAGCATATGACGTTGGCAAGACCGGCCAACAAAAGTGCAGTGGCATACTATTTCAGTTGGCGCAAATGTTAGCGCTCTGGCCTACCATGTTGCATTAGTTGGTTAGATGTTGGAAATTTACTCTTGCCACCGTGGAAACAAATTCACCGACATATAGTAAACATCCCACCATTCGTCCGGGTTTCGTAAATTGTCTGATCTGTGTTGATTTTATGGAGAGTACCGTCCATTAATTGACCAAGCGCGCAAAAATGACAACATAGTTGTAAAGTTGTAAGTCTTTTGAGTAACTGTCCGTCAAAATCGGCTGACATCGAACACACACGAGTTGGTCGTAAGGCGTAGCGACCAGTCGCGAAACGTGACCCGTACAATTGAATAGCAACGATGTTTTTGCAGGATCATAATTCTTGCACACATGACATTAAAAGGACTGTCCCACCTTTGTGAAAGTTGTCGAATCACACTTAATTGTATGTCTACATGTCAGGCGAGGTCAGCTGAACATGATCGTGAACTTTTTTCCGAAAAAAAAATGTTTATCTTGGAAGATATTCAACTTTTAGTTTTACGCGAAAAGTTGGGTTGGTGACGTCATTTTTTATTTATTTAATAACAGGGAAATCCTTTGTGCTGCCAAATGTATGGCACAAGTTTTTGTCGACATCTATTGCGCAGAAAAAACGAACCATCCGGTGTCTAGATTGGCTTAGATTGCGAACCACCCGGGGATCGAGAAATGAAGACCAAAATATTTCAAGGCTGACCTTAAAACAAGTCGACTATCATTACCAGTTGGCTAATGAGACGACGCTGTCGGTTTAGAGGCCCTATTCAAATACACATGGGCCTTATTTTTACAGATGTCAAAATTAAACTCGAATAGCTTTTTGATTAGATCATTGTGGTTGTTTTAACTGCTACCATACTTAATTTCAATGCCAAGCCATCAAAATGGCTATCTCAACTCAAATATAATGTTAAGGTGGGATAGTTCCTTTAACACGATGCGCCAGTTTGGTGATAATGGCTTATTGTTGATGAAAAACAGCAGTGTTGTTTGTTTTCTAAATAAGTAGCGTTGTTGTCACAAACGGTTCCTAAAGGCGGCTGCACACTGGTCCATTCGGCGCGCGATATCACTGCGACATTCCGCGGTTCCGCGGTGTTCAGCACAGAAAAAGCTCGACCAGACCAGCTTTTTTTCCGCGATATCGCGCGCTGAATGACGCAGTGTGAGGCCGCCTTTAGTCTGTGTTTTCACTTGAATGGAAGGCAATGGAAGGATGGAAGGAAGAATGGTACGAGTGAAAGTCCGCTACAGTGTTGTACATGGTAGCTTGCGACAGCCGTAAGAGTCAGACATTACCAGCGCACTGATACATGTATTTGATTCTCGAAAGATTATGGGGTTATGGTTATGGTTTATGGTTCCTCGAGAGGTTAGTTATGCATACAAGGTTGTAAGGTGGTACAGTTGAACGCAAATATACATATATATATATATATATATATATATATATATATATATATATATATATATATATATATATATATATATATATATATATATATATATATATATATATATACATATATCCTTCGTAAACTTCGGCATAAAGAATAAAAGAAGATCGCATGAAATATTTGGAAATTAAATCAGAGTAACGGAATTCACTTGAAGCACTCTTTGTAGTTCTTTTCATTGCTTTTCCCGGCAATGACAGTTCTTTGCGCTGAGGGGCAGCGCGCTTTGAACTGCGCGCCGGCGCTGAGGAGCTTTGATAATGGTCTAATATAAATTTGAATAGAAAATCACGCCTTGACGTGCCATGGACAATCTATCATGGACAATATCGTGGAAAACACCCATTAAGAGGGCCGCATTGAGAGCAATGTCATTCAATGTTGTTAGAGGGTTGACAGTTATAGAGTATTTCACGTCGAAGCGTTGGGATCATGGCGTAATACCCAGCAGCCAAATCGATGGCGGCCATTTGGCGACCTTCGAAGCGACGCTATTTCAACAGCGCCTGGTGCCGACGTCAACCGCCAACTGGTGCCGACATCAACCGCCAACTGGTGCCGACATCAACCGCCAACTGGTGCCGACATCAACCGCCAACTGGTGCCGACATCAACCGCCAACTGGTGCCGACATCAACCGCCAACTGGTGCCGACATCAACCGCCAACTGGTGCCGACATCAACCGCCAACTGGTGCCGACATCAACCGCCAACTGGTGCCGACATCAACCGCCAACTGGTGCCGACATCAACCGCCAACTGGTGCAGTAAACGCGATACCATCAGCAGCGTCGGATTGGATCAATACGAATCAGGCTGGTTCAATTCAAATATAGTGACCCTGGATCCAATGGAACCCCATTATTTTCTCCCAAGGCTGATCCAATGTAATCAAAGTCGAGGTTGCTTCCGAAAATGAGAATAGGAAATAAAAGTTGATTTTTTTATATATATTATGAAATAACGAATGATACCCGTAGAACCTATGAAAAGTATATTGCAGCTGAAGATTCTGTTATTTTAATTATTGAATAATGCAAATTACTTGGTGATTGGTTACTCCGTTAACCCTATTCCCTGCGGGGCAGATTCTGCCCCCCCCCCCCGTGGTTTTTCACTTGCCGCTTCTAAACCGTTAGGCCTAGCGTCCTGAAACTTTGTGACTTTTCCCAAAATTGAATGGCGCGTTTTGTATCAAAATTGTGAAAAAAATCAGTCCAGCAGAGGCAGTTCCAGGCCCCTGTTTTGGGGAGGGCGTTAAGAATACAGTTTTGCGTCGCATACTTCCTTCGTGGTTTGCAGTGCAATACATGCGTCAGAAACAATTTCAATGCAATATGCATCATAGATACTGGGATTGTACATATTTTTGGGGCAGAGGCGCACTCAGAATAAAAAAAATGGGAGGCGATACCCACCCTCAAATTAGGCCCAACTTCAAATTAGTAAGATGATAAAAGCGTTACGCGCATGGTGCCCCCATGTTTTTTCCTGGATCCATCTATGCGCAATATATCAAATTTAACAAATTACGGCATATAATTCCCACATGTGACGTTCATGTCGTCCCAAACAATCACGAACAGCACATATTTTTTATCTCCAGAAAATCCCCCATTTTACATTCCCTGAATACGTCTATTATTTTTTTGTTGTCTTTTGATATATTTAATACCAGTACATTTGAAGCTCAAAAACGTTTGGATCATGCAAATCAGTCGAGCCACAAGGCCGCAATTAACTTTAAAAAAAACACCCCAAATTTACGTTTTTTTGCCCTCTGGCCCACCATTTTTGAACAAAAAAAAAAATTCGGGGTCCAAAAAGAGAGATCTTGTCATGACGAACCGAATGGCGTTTCCCCGATCGAAATCGACCGAGCGGTTCTCGAGATCTCTGGGGGGGGGGGGGCGGAATCTGCCCCCCCCCGCAGGTTAACGTAATTCTGGCCGCCCGCAGGGAATAGGGTTAACATTAAGAAATATTAATTCCTGTGAAGCGGCATCGGATGTTATAAGACATAAGTGTTTCGGAGAAAAGGATATAGGACTACCGCAACGAGCACGAAACACTTAACTAAATGATTATATAATTTACAGTCAAGCGACTTTTTATGAAGGCACTTCTTATCGAGGAAAACATGGCTAACCTTTTACGCAATAAGCGTTTAAGTTCATTTCTTTCACCGCATAAATTAATATGTCACAAGTGTGAACGAAGTTCGGCATGTGAAACTGTATTTTTTAGATGCCATCATCCACAATTACCAAAACCTTACCGCTGAAACTTTTCAGTCAACGAATGAATCACGTTCCGGTCACGACATCTGAGATCAGCCACTGATCCATGCGTCTCAATGTCACATAAACCAATGTCCAATACAACACGACCGATTTCCAACTTGGAAACGGGGTCAGCACACTGGTATCACATATCACATCATCACACATCATATCACATATCACTCCCGGATCTCAATGGTATCGACCCCAGCATGCGCGACCGAGCGCGCCGAGCGCGAGCCCAGCCGAGCCGAAAGAGACGCGCCAACAAGCTGCAGCGTGCCCGCCTCTCCGCCCCTGCGCCCGGCCGCAGCAGTCCCCAGAGTCGATTGTGAGAGCTGCTCCGACCGACCGGGCCTGTCAGCTGCAGACACGCCAACCGGCGAGAACGGCCAGCTCAGCTCCACGAAACGCGGCGGGCCAAGGCGGCCGATTCGACTTCGAGGACAGTGGTGAGGAAACAGCTTCAGGGGGTATGGGGTAAAGTTTGTTTGAGGACGGTATGAGGACACAGCTAGTTTGAGGATACTGGTCAGGATACTGGTGAGGATACAATCGGTATTAAATGGAGTCAGTGGCGTATTTAGACATCCGTCAAGAGGGGGAGGGTGGGGGGGGGGGGCAAGCCCTCAAGAGGGCGCCAAACTCCCACACGAGGGCGCCGTCAGCGAAAGGTGTTGTTGAACTGGGGGGGGGGGGGGGGGGGGATAAATGATACACAAATAAAGAAGTTTATGAGGAGAAAAAAATACAATAAATCGATATCTTAAATTAACTGTTCTTTCCACTTGATGATATTCTCCAATATTTTTGAACCGTGGAATTCGTGGAATTGACCAGGATTTGTGAGCATGTATAACACAAAATTGAAAATTAAAAACACCAAAATCAAAATTATGGCAATAAAGAGGCCTTTTCCATTCATGAATGGGATAGAGCAAAACTGAGGAATGCTCGCGATGAAGCACAACACCTCAGTTAAAGTAATGGATTGCAAACAGACCATTTAGCACTCGGGCCAGCCAAAATCCACCCATCCCGTTCCCCGGCTTCACAAAATCAACTATGCCCTTTTCCCCAGTCTGCCGAAGTCATGCGGAACTCCGCCCTGCCCCGCACACAGGCCGCCGTCAGCGAAATCCAGAGAACGACTTTAATGACTTAGTTTCGATCAAACTGTGGCCCTCCGAGATTGCACCTGTTTACATTGCGTCATGAACGTGCCTGATGGGCCGCGGGCCGTTCGGAGCCTGGTCAGGCGCCGATCTGAAACATCTCAGCAGCATACCGGAGCCACAGCTGACGAAACCGTACTGCAGACGAGCGCAGCGAAACACCCTCGGCTCGAGTGCGTCACAAGAGCCCTTCGCTATCGGGCAGTGGCGGCGTGGAATCGCCTCCCGGTTGCCACACGTCAGTGTAAATGGCTTAATGAGTTCAAGGGCAAAGCGATGTCTTTTATCAGAGAACTCACCTGACTCGACCATCAAATAATTTGACACACAATCACTGTTTTTATCGTTTATCGTGAATCGCTCAAGTGTAGTGTATTTTTACCGTTCGTATCCCATTCGCTTGCTTTTACTGAGTGTCCTTGTGCTGACCAATGTACTGACGCGGCGTTAGAATAGACCCACTGAATAGACACTCTGGAGTGTCTATTCAGTGGGTCTATTCTAGAATAGACACTCTGGAGTTCGCCGAGAATCGCCATAAATGAGATTTGCCGAAATTCACCCGTGCCGCGTGAGAGTTGTTGAAAAGTATTGTATTGCAATAACTCCGCAACGGCTGGGCAGATTATGTGCAAATTTCGTGTGTGGTTAGGGACCCCTCAGCTGCCACTTTCACACAACTCAGGGGTGGGGTGACTCTGCACGTGCGCACGTGCACACCCTTATTCTATATCTCAGGAACGGCTGAGCCGATTGTGTTCACATTTGGTGTGTGGTTAGGGACCTCTCAGCCGCCGCCTTTCCACAAGTCAGAGGTGGGGTGCCTTCGCACGTACGCACGTGCGCACCCTGTTTTGTATCTCAGAAACTACTTGCCCGATCGAGTTGAAATTCCCCATACATTTCCTTCGCGCTCGCTCGTTCATCGCCAACTACGACGCCTTACTGGTTACGAGCGAGCGCTTAGCGCTCGCTCGTCCTTCCGTGGTATATGGGACAAATCTGAATATGAGCGGCCCGACCCGGCACGTGGCGACGCTTTTGAGAAGCTAATATTTCTGCAACCGCAAGTCCGATTGACAAGCGGGTTTCTTTGCTGAGTAGTCATATCTAACCTACCCTGTTTGAGACCAGTGCCGACTCAAGTGGGTGACTACCACGGCGTTTGGCACGTGCCGCGTGAGGGGTGTTTAAGAGTGTTTTCTCGCAACAACTCCGTAACAGCTGGGCCGATTGTCTTCAAATTTGGTGTGTAGTTAGAGACCTCTCAGCCGCCACTTTCCCACAAGTCAGGGGCGGGGTGCCTCTGCACGTGCATACGTGCACACCCCTATTATATATATATATATATATATATATATATATATATATATATATATATATATATATATATATATATATATATATATATATATATATATATATATATATATATATCAGGAACGGCTGAGCCGATTGTGTTCAAATGTGGTGTGTGGTTAGGAACCCCTCCGCCGCCGCCTTCCCACAAGTCGTTGGTGGGGTGCATCTGCACGTGCGCACGTGCACACCCCTATTATATATCTCAGGAACGGCTGAGCCGATTGTATACAAATTTGGTGTGTGGTTAGGGACCTCTCAGCCGCCACCTTCCCACAAGTCAGGCATGGAGTGCCTCTGTACGTGCGCACGTGCATACCCCTATTCTATATCTGAGTAATGGCCGAACCGATTGTATGCAAATTGGGTGTGTGGTTAGGGACCTCTCAGCCGCCTCTTTCCCACAAGTCAGAGGTGGGGTGCCTCTGCACGTACGCACTTTCGCACCTTTTTGTATCTCAGAAACTACTTGCCCAATCGAGTTGAAATTCACCATACATTTCCTTCGCGCTCGTTCATCGCCAACTACGGCGCCTTACTGGTGTATGGAAAAAATATGAATATGAGCGGCCCGGCCCAACCCAACCCAACCCAACCCAACCCGACCCGGCCCGTGGCGACGCTTTTGAGAAGCTCATATCTCTGAAACCGCACGTCCGATTGACAAGGGGGCTTCTTTGCTGAGCAGCCCCATCCAACCTACCCGGTTTGAGACCAGTGCCGACTCACGTGGGTGACTACAACTGCTCGTGCCGCGTGCCGCGTGAGGGGTGTTGAAAAGTGTTTTCTCGCAAAAACTCCGCAACGGCTGAGCAGATTGTGTGCACATTTGGTGTGTGGCTAGGGACCCCTCAGCCGCCACTTTCCCACAAGTCAGGGGTGGGGTGCCTCTGCACCAGAGTTCGCCATGGGCTGGGCTGGCCCTATGGGCCATGGACTGGGCCTGGGCTGGGTCACACCCCTATTCTATATCTCTGGAACGGCTGAGCCGATTATGTTCAAATTTAGTGTGTGGTTAGGGGCCTCTCAGCCGCCACTTTCCCACAAGTCAGGGGTGGGGTGCTTCTGGAGTCTGCACGTGCGCACATGTGCACTTTTTGTATCTCAGAAACTATTTGCCCGATGGTGTTGAAATTAGCCATACATTTCCTTCGCGCTCCGCGCTCGCTCGTTCATCGTCAACTATGGCGCCTTAATGGTATAAGACATCGGAGACTGCAAATTCTCCGTACGATTTGCGTGCGACATTTTTAAGCCAAAGTTCATTGAAACTCGTGCGTATTAGCTCAGACATCTTTGAATGACCGTTGAAGATACGTGCAACAGACCCAGAAGTCCATTCTATTTTTTGTTTGTTTCATGAGCGCTTATTTTCGAACCCCGTGATACGAAAATACGTGTTTGTATTCAAGTCGCTAGAAGTGTCTGAAAACATTGCGCCATATCATTAGGCTTGCTCAATAAAGACGTCATCACCCCAAATTTAAACAACTTAATTTTTACCAAGTTAAGTGACGTTTTTTTAGAACAAAATATCATAATCGTTTTAAGCAGCACTTACTTCATATTTTCCACCACAACCGCCGTATATTTGACAATTTTCAGAAAGGTACGAATGTCTCTTTAGCCCTCGCCATACGGGAGTTTTTTCACCTTCGCCCTACGGGGGGCGGGGCTGGCTGCCAGGCCCCCTGTTAACTTCCAAACCAAGCAACTTAGAGCAATGCAGTAAGAACCAGCATGTTGCCTGTCATGAGAGGAATATAACAGAATTCGATGTTTAGGTTTCAGGTCAACTGGTGACCTTCCAGGTCAAGTGAATGACCTCGGATTTACCACGCCCAGAACATCGATTTTGCTGTTCAGAAAACCTAAAAATTAGAAATTGATAAATGTAAATAAAAAGGCATGTTCCTAGATCAGTTTTGGCACAGAAATACAGAAAAAGGTAATTATTTGCTCGTATCTTGTCAAAAAAAAGTAAAAAAGTAAAAAACGTCATTAAAAAAATGACGTCATCAGTTTCTTACACTTAGGAGCAATCACTCAGTCACAAATGAAGATATTGCTTTGAAATTTGGCATGGATATTGTCCATACTCAGTTCTCTCACACATATTCCGGTTTTTCTAACGTCTTTGAAAATTTTGATTTTGTGGGATTTAATTTTTTTTAAATTTTAATTTTAGGGGTCAAAAACCCCAAATTGGGAAAATCCGAGATTGCCATTTTAAAGAGAATGCCATTTTGTATCGTTGGTCAATTGCGTTTGCAATTTTCTTTAAAACTCTGTTTTCTACTATTTGTCAAATATTTGTCGTTTTTCCACCAACATAAGGTCATCAAACATGATTATCTCCCAAACTACTTAACTAATTTCAATTAAATTTTTACAGCTTACGTATAATTGTTGTAAACTCAGCTACCGAAAATGTCAGCAAGATGCGCCGCACGTGTACAAAGTTATTCAAGAAAAACCTCAGGGGGGCCTGTCAGCCCCCCGTAGGGCGAGGGATAAAGGAAATATAGTTCACCTTGGAAATTTTGTACCCAACACGATTTGATTACATTGTTTAATGCAATTTCTTTTGATATTGTCAAAAATGGCCTTATATCGCGCCGAGTCAGGACAGAAGGCCGTAAATTTGTATTGTTTATCAAAACTATATGCATACTCTCTGAGTCAGAGTCCTGACGTCACGCGAATGTAAAAAATGGTTCAGCCAATCAGATTCGAAAGCAGTCGCGTAAATATAGACTCGCATTGGAGATGTGCCGACCGGCGGCTGGCGATTCGCTTACTAGCACCAGCTGCAAGCTGATTGGCTGATGGTATAGCCTCTGCCCGGGCTAGAACCAGTACAACATTCTTTCGCCAGCACAGCATTCCTTCGCCAAAAACTCAAATATATTCGGCTGGAGTCTTTTCAGTCAAGAAAACTTGCAGATAGATTCAGATTCCCAACACGGGCTACAAAACTGCTATCTCAGTTTAAAACTAATGTTGAAGGTGAACTATTTCCTTTAAGACTGTATGATAATACAGGATACATTATGGGATTGAGAACTACAAATCCCATCTGAACCAGTATGAAAAAGACACGATCGGCCTGGGGAAAAGACCGGTTTGATGTCAGAATTACTCTCAGGACTCTGAGCACAAACGGCCTGACGACATTAAGCTCTGAGAATATACCAACGCTCCTAAGACAGATTCGCTCTGCGATAGGTATGCGGGCAGTTTAAGGAGAACAAAGCAATTCGGGGCTCGGATCACCGAGGCGCCCGGATCCCCGGCCAGCCGGAAACGACAAAGACGGGCGGCATCTGGCGATCACACGCCCCGAGGTTCTCTAGGGACAGGGCGGGCCGGAGACGGGGCGGGGCGGGGCGGAGACGGGGCGGAGACGGGGCGGGGCGGGGCGGGGCGGGGCGGGGCGGGGCGGGGCGGGGCGGGGCGGAGACGGGGCGGAGACGGGGCGGGGCGGGGCGGGGCGGGGCGGGGCGGGGCGGGGCGGGGCGGGGCGGAGACGGGGCGGGGCGGGGCAGGAGACAGGTGGGATCGGAAGTGAGCGTGACGTGGCGGCGCATTGTCCCGACCTGCTCCAGACCCTCGCGGGACTGGGGATCGCTGCCGGTCGGCGTAGGGGGTGGGGGGGGGGGGGGGGGCAGACGGACGGACAGACGGACGGGGGCGGGATTCCGTGACCACGCTGCCGGGCGGGGTAGGGGGGGGGGCAGACGGACGGACAGACGGACGGGGGCGGGATTCCGTGACCCGATACTGTCCTGCATCCTCAGGCTCGCCCTGTGCTGAGCGAAATGTCGCCTGGCACGAACGGGAGTGTAGGAGGGGGGAGGGGGGAGGGGGTAATGCCGTTCCGCCCTTATGGGACGATACAATATGGCCTGCGCTCGGACGGTGTTGACAACGTGCGTATCGAACTGAACAAATGCGGATAGTTTAGTTAGACATTTTACGCCGTATTGAAGACATCATGGCGCATTTCATTTATTGCTCAAATATGTATTCTAGTCTAAATTTTTAATCATGGGAGCCTCAATGCGTTACCAATAAAACAGGACGAAATTAACAATGAAGATGATCAGAGACCAAAAAATACTGCTCTTGAAGGCCCGTTGTTTCAGACTCAGCTATGACGTTAAAGCCGAAAAGTTTTGGATTTAAGAACGACCAAAGACTGGTGATTCATTGTCCTGCATTGTTGCACTGCATTGTTGCACTGCATTACAAAACTAGGTTTGGCAAAGTTGTGTCCCGCACGCCACCGCTTGACATTGAAGTTGCATTGTTCTGCTGCAGAAAGTGACACATGGACGTTCTGAATGGCTTGCAACTGCTCACTTGTCAGATGTTTTCACTGCGGTTATTGTCTACAAAAAAAAACACCACAAAGCCTTGTGGAGTTCTTTCATACCAGCTGCTTGGTATTGCATCAGCTGATAATAATAATTTTTGTTCCGCACTTCACAACCTTAACACACAATACACATATGGAGTGTGTATGGAGTATGCCCATGTACAATATGGAGTGTGTCCATATAACTGAATCGATCAAGCCTTGAAAGCACCATTATTGAAAAACCGAACAAAGAATTGTTCTTCGATTTTTTTCGAGCACAATGTTCGAATATTTACGGTTGGTTATTGTAAATATCTAAACTCATCCAAATTTCTTCGATTTTGGTCTACGAAGCTGCTTTTTGCGCGGCAGAAGGAAAAATACCACCAAAACAGCGTTATCTATAAAAGGCAAATCAACACAGTACACGTCCATCCAGATTGAGGATATATTATCAGCTCGAATGGAATTCAACACAAAAAAACTGAAATTCGAGCTGCTCTACTCTCACTTCGGACACGAATCGGCAACTAACTGCCGGATATGACACCGGCATAAGAAACCACCAGAAATCAGTCAAGCCAGTTTCGCTAGTCATCAATAGTCAAATAGCACCAACTGCTGACACCATTTACCAACCGGTAGCACCAACCCACGACACCATGTTATAAAGAGTAGAGTAGCAACACCATCAGCCAGGAGACTGTCGATCCGTTACTGTACTGCCCCTCTGCAATCTGCAGCTCTGCCCAGACCTCTATACAAGAATGAGACATATGATATTGCGGACATCAGGATATCGATCCAAATATCCGCATTGTGTCACAGAAATCTAATAGCGTTCCAGAGATTCGAAGGATGGTTGGCATTGTGTTGGTATTGTAGTGGAACATGATTCGAATTGCCAGTTGCCGTCTGTTTGTACAATGTACACTGCCCCGTCCTTCACGCTGCCCCGCCCTTCACGTTGCCCCGTCCTTCACGTTGCCCCGTCCTTAACGTTGCCCCGTCCTTCACGTTGCCCCGTCCTTCACGCTGCCCCGTCCTTCACGTTGCCCCGTCCTTCACGTTGCCCCGTCCTTCACGTTGCTCCGTCCTTCACGCTGCCCCGTCCTTCACGTTGCCCCGTCCTTCACGTTGCCCCGTCCTTCACGTTGCCCCGTCCTTCACGCTGCCCCGTCCTTCACGTTGCCCCGTCCTTCACGTTGCCCCGTCCTTCACGTTGCCCCGTCCTTCACGCTGCCCCGTCCTTCACGTTGCCCCGTCCTTCACGTTGCCCCGTCCTTCACGTTGCTCCGTCCTTCACGCTGCCCCGTCCTTCACGTTGCCCCGTCCTTCACGTTGCCTCGTCCTTCACGTTGCCCCATCCTTCACGTTGCTCCGTCCTTCACGTTACAAAGCCCCACGATCAGCGCATCCAAACACATTTTGGCCTACAAATTTAGACTGTCCGCTGGCTGTGCGAGAACTCGAACGCCACCGACGCTCCAAACTCTAACCTCACAGATGGCCTTTGTGACGTCACTGATGGAGTGTGAATGTGAGTACCTCCCGCGCCAGCCGCCGCCGCTGATACTGGCCATATTCCCACCGGATGCGAGTTACGGCGCGGCCGCGCGGCGATAACAATTTTGTGACGGCATTTCAGTCGCACTTTGTTCACTCTCCATGCCTTTGTCGCGGTCAGCTGCTCTGCAGGGTATGCTCGGTAGCCTCGATTGCAGCAGAAGAACAAATCGTCAGGGGATTTTTCCTTAAAGTGATTATACGTTTTTTTCCCCCAGAATAATTGAGTTACATAGTAAAACTTACTTATAAAGGTGGTAGAAGTCACACGGTAGTCACATTTTTATGGAAATTACCTCTTCTGCACGTAAGGGCATTTCATAGTGCGCGGTGATGCCATCGTGTACTTTCTGCAGTACTGGCTGAGGCAGAGCCAGTCATCTCTTTTATGTTAATGAAAACACCTCACTTATGGCATATTTCCGGTTACAATAAGCAATATCTGATAAAATAATCTTGTTTTGTTTTCAACGACAGCAGCAGTTACCTAGTTTTTCCCATAAAATTCGATATTTTTCATGAATTTTCATGCCAAAAAATTATTACACCACCAAATTCTCAACGCTAAACGCCGCAAGAAAAACAAAACACAAAAACTACAAAACCCGAACGAACAGTATCACTGAAAAGCAGGGTTGAGATCATTTTTTTTTGTATCTCAGGATTATATATAATCCTATAATAGGCATGTATACATGCCTATCTTCTTTAAGCCACTACAAATGTCTTAATGTGTTTTCGTCTCATCAGATAATTCCAAGTCATATCAACAGAGTAGTTTAGCAAACAATCAGTGTGAGTGATCTCCGACGAGATGGAGGCAGATTCACCCAACGGAAGAATACACTTGGACGCATTTATGTAATTTCCCGAGTTCCACGAAAGTACTCGCGGAGTCTCATTTGGATGTCTCATACATTTGACGATTCCGCACATTTCGAAACGAAATACCCATTCACTTCACACAACAACATGAACACTCCGCAATGCCAAAACCTGAATCAGCTGATAAAGCTAATGTTTCATTTCGAATATTTTTTTTTTTTATAGCAATATTACCTACTTTTTCATAATGCAGCTACTAATTTGCAAATTGTATTTGGTTTATAATTGCCATGGAAACTGTTTGTCAAGCCATATTAAAACATATTGAACCAATGTGTCTGTCACGTCATGCTATGAATATGCAATTATCAGCTGACTGAAATAAACTTGGCGCAAAACACGTTTCGAAAATATTTGTAAATGCGTTCAACCGTTCCAGCGTGTTTCGGTTTCTGCAAGGCCCTATATAGGGTTTCTGGCTGCTGGATTTGCAATGGTAAGTTAATTGGCATTATTATTATTAAATTGTGAAAGTACATCATGTCGTTGAATTTGTATTTGATACAAGCAATGCACCAATACTCGCCACAATGACAGTGTTGATGGTTTTACTGGTGCAACTGCAATGATGTACAACGTATGATTTCTGGTTACATCCGGGGTTGGTCAATATCTGGTCAATATCTCAATATCAATATCTGGTATATATTGGATATGTTTTGCTCCTGTAATGTAATAATTTCTTTATCAATTGTAAACACTCGATCACCTTCTGCAAACTTTACTTAACAATCGGGAGCCTCGATCGGGAGCCTTGATTTTCACTTTTTCAATCTATGCTTGAATGAAGCAGTATTTCCAAAACAACTAAAAACTGCAGTTATCAAGCCTATCTTCAAAACAGGTGATCCAATGTCATTTTCTAATTACAGGCCAATCAGCATATTGCCATACTTATCAAAAATCTTAGAAAAACTTTTAAATATTCAATTGTTACAACACTTCACAAAAAATAAACTGCTTTGTGAAAAACAATTTGGTTTTCGCAAAGGATTTTCAACATATATGCCCATTATATTGATACAATATTTGATTACAAAAGCCTTTGAGGAGGATGAATGTGTTGTTGGCATATTCTTGGATTTAAAAAAGGCATTTGACACTGTAGATCACAATATTCTTTGTGAAAAACTAAAAAAATATGGTGTCTCTGGAAAAGCATATGAGATACTCCAATCATACCTCACAGATCGCAAACAGACTGTTAACATAAGGGGTACCCAAGCAGAATTTAGGAATGTGGGCATAGGTGTGCCCCAAGGATCAATCTTGGGACCTCTTTTGTTCATTATATATATTAATGATCTAGTAAACATTGATGGTAGCTGTGAGTTTTTCATATATGCTGATGACACAGCCATTTTCTTTAAGCATCATGATGTGTATGTTCTTCAAATCATGATCAATATAGTATTGCCAAAAATATATACTTGGCTACAGTCAAACTTCCTTTCTCTTAATGTATCAAAGACTGTATATCAAATATATAGTAAACGCAAAATAAATATTAAGATAAGTGTGCAAATAAATGAGGCATTTATTGAGAAAAAAAGGTACAGTTAAGTACTTAGGGATGTTGATAGATGATGATTTGAAATTTACTTCTCACATAAACAACATCACAAATACTGTCAGCCGAAATGTGGGCATGTGTAGAGTAAAATACTTTGTAGATACAAGACAGCTCTTGCAGCTATATAATGCACTCATACTTCCTTATATCAATTATTGCTGCCTTATTTGGGGGACAGGATATGTTCATCATACTACAAAAACTATTAATTCTGCAAAAGAGAGCAATGCGAATCATAGAAGGCATTTATCCTCCTCAAAGTGCCAATCCAGTTTTCAAAAAATATAATTGTCTAAAAGTTCAAGATATTGGCAAACTACAAATGATGCTCATAATGCATAAGCATGTATGCAACCAGTTACCTCACCCAATACAAAATATGTTCAATATACACATTGAAATTTGTCACTCTACAAGACAAACCGAACATTTTC
>JAXIVJ010011292.1:37500-44078 GCA_036785665.1 Chirona hameri
TATGTGTATGTGTATGTGTATGTGTATGTGTATGTGCATGTATGTATATGTATCTGTGAGATATGTGAGAAAAAAGTATCACATATGTATGCATATGCATGTGCATGCATAGTTGATGGTATCATGCATATAAGGCCTTCGACAGCGTAGACCATAGCCTCCTCCTGCAAAAATTAGAATGGTATGGTATATCATTTCACTGGTTCGCCAGCTACCTTAGAGGACGCGAGCAGATGGTTCGTGGCGGCTCAGTGGTCCGTCCAGTGAATCATGGTGTCCCGCAGGGGTCTATCATCGGCCCTATTCTCTTCAGTCTATTTGTAAATGATATTGCGGGTTTTCTCGCTCATGGTCGACTACTATGTTATGCTGACGATACGCAGCTGCTCGATTGCTCGCCATCTGACAGTGACAGTCTGTCACAGCTAAAAATCCGCCTGGAAGAATCAGCAACATCAGTGCAACAATGGTTCAAAAATAACTCTCTGAAAATGAACGCAACAAAAACCGATTTCATCATTCTTGGAACCAAACAAAGGGTGGAAAAAGCGTCGAACTTCCAGTTTGATCTGTCTGGCACCACACTTCAGTCATCACATGCCATACAAATATTAGGAGTCACCATTGACCAGACCCTGTCCTGGGACCAGCAAATCTCTACCGTGGTGCGTCGATGCTATAGCATCCTCATCTCCCTGAACAGATTTCGGCGTCACTTCACACCAAGAGCTCTCATCACAATCATTCAAGCCCATGTATTCTCTCAAATAATTTATTGCCTTCCCGTTTGGGGTGGAGCAGCTGACTATCAATTGAATCGGATTCAAAAGGTGATTAACTTCGCAGCTCGAGTGGTCACCGGTGCAAGGCGCCGGGATCACATTACTCCAACGCTGAACGCACTGCACTGGAACCGGATCGGCGAACTAATCGAGCACCGTGACTGCATCAAGGTGTATCGAGCCCTCACAGACCAAAATACCCCATCCGCAGTAAGAGCAATGTTCACCCCCCGATCAGATGTTGCCATGCGGGACACCAGGCTGACGGACACGGCGCAACTCCACCTGCCGAGGGTACGGCTGACCGGCACTCAGCGCTCATTTGTGTACAGAGCAGCGGCCGCATGGAACACTCTTCCAACAGAGACCATGAATGCCCAAACTCTGGGGAGCTTCAAAGTGGCACTACGAAAACGAAAGCCTCATCAGTAAACTGTCATCTGTATTGCACTATGAAATGGATGTATCTTCCTGTATATTATAGGGTATTGTGCTATGTGTGAACCTATGTATATGCTGCCTAACCTATGTAGAAGCTGTCAAACCGATGTCCCGAAAAACTATGTTCGCATGGATGGACTGGTTAATACAATACAATACAATACAATATATAGTCTAACAAGTTAGTTAAATGTGTTTGCTTTTCATGAGTCTCATAAGTAGGTCATAGGTAGGGCCACCCATTCAATGGCGCTGGCTTTCACCCATTCAATGGCGCTGGCTTCGTGGTCCCTACTCGGCAACAAGCTATGCTTAGTTGAGTGGGGTCCATGAGGCACCAGCAAGAAACGCTTCAAATTGACCAGACTTTGTCCTCCGCCCTGTATGACTGATATCCCCTTTACTAACACAGTGAATGAATCCATCCTCATCCTGTCCTGGATGAGGATCAGAATGAATGAATGCATCCTCATTCTGTCCTGGATGAGGATGAGTGAGGATGATATCCTGGGACGTAGTTGGGGGGGGGGGGGGGGGGGGGGCAGTCATTTGCTATTTTCAACAATGACTACGTTTCGCCTTCTTTTATATCAAGTTCATCTAACACCCAAACTACCTCTCTTCATATGCTTTTTTATGTTTGTTTTCATTTCTTAGCTGGGAGTGCCGCGACATTTTCTCTTTTGTTCTCTGGTGTTAACTTAAGGTGTCGTGCGTCGTTGGGATCGAGGGCGGGGGCACTCCTGGTCACCTACTAATGGGTGGCGGTTAGGAAAAAAAGGAAAAAAAGAGCGGATCCAGGATTTTTGTCAGGGGCGCACCCTAACGCCCCCCCCCCCCCCACCCCTATATCTGCGCCTGACAATTTCTTTATGTTTCTTGCATAGGTATTAATTTCAGGGATGTATGAACGTCACAGAAAGTGGGGGCCGTGAAACTTTGATTTAGTTTTGAGAGAAACCCAACCACCTATGCAATATTTATTTGCAGATTTAGGCTCTTCTCACCTTGGTGAATCTTTTGCTATTAAAATGTTTTACTCACCAAGCAAAATAGCAAATTTTTGTTAAACAAAATGGCAGAAAAGTGGGGGCTGTGGCCCCCTGGTCCCCGCCCAAGGCTATGTAAACCAGGTAGGAAATGTGGCCAAATGAACACGGCCGAGCTGCGGACGCTGCTAATTTGTTTCATTTTTTTTCTCTCACATTTTTTTCCCCCATGTTAAAGAGGCGGAACAGACCTCCCCTGCCCCCGCCTATGACCACCAACAAACAGCCGGCCTAGTGGGGGATGTGGCCCCCAGCCACTGTTCCTATGCCTATGATTCATTGCACTTAACTTAAATGCTACTGGAATAAAGTAAGCTTTCAGATATATGCAATATGCAAAAAGGGTCACTATCATACTGGCTTCAGGCTTGTCTAGGGTCGTGAGGAATACAGTGCTGGCATTGCACTTTGTACAACCACTTAATCAAGTTCAAACTCGTCCACGCTGACCCAATGCTATGAAGCATGCCCTAACCCAGTGTCCCCAAATTCCATTCCTGCTTGGGTGTCATAGTAGACAATTTGAGCAAAAGACCACAGGGTGGAAAATTATGTACAAAATGCTACAATATTGATTTGTTTTGAATATGAAAAGCAGTAGATTTAATTGAAACAATATATTTTGTCAATACTTTTGTCAGAATGAATATCACAAAGAATACAATTAGTATGAAGTATGAACCAGGACAAAATAAATCGGTGACTGTGTAGTACAATTTTGGGATGAGAGTAAAATGCAGGTGGCAAAGAAATATACCTAAAAACTACAATGTGAATGTGGTCAACGACGTCTACCCCTTGCGAAAGTAATATTGCAAGATGACATAAACAACATGTTTTAACTGCATCACCTTGATTGTGGTTTACACATGTGCAGTCTGATTTTCAACACAAATAGTGGACAGTTGTCATGGGGTTATGTTATCAAAACACCATGACACCATTCACCAACACCACCAATGTTAGGTTAATATTGTTGCCTATCTAAATAATGCCATGTCACAATCTAACAAAAACAAATAATGACTGTTTTAAAATGTGTGTTTGACCATGCACATATTTGTTCACAGCCTAGCCACAGACATCATCTTCCTTCCAAGCTCAGATGCTGGGGAGGGCAATGAGTGTCTGATACCATACAACTGCTGGTGACCCTCAAGACATCCTGTCTGGTGCACTGCGCTGCAGGTATGTGTGAAGAGAAGTGCGGAGTGAAACATTTGTTCTGGTTATAATGCGGTCTAACCAGTAGCCTATTTCACAAAGCAAAAAAGTTTGTAATTACAAAGAATTTCTTTGTAATTACAAATAATTTGTACACATGTTTGTAGTTTGGATTTCACAAAACCCCAGGGCAGTAAATCTAAATTTACTATTTACAAACTACTTTACAAAGATATTGTTTGTAAAAATGTTTGCAATTGCACATGTTCTATTTCTCAAAGGCTGACGGAAGTGAGGAAATGTTTGCAATTACAAACTTGTAATTCCAGTGGGTCAGGGGTTCTGAATTTCAGAAACTGCATTGACAGTTGACATTGTTTGACTGTTCAGGTTATTTTCTTGGTGAGGTTGTTACGTTGCCGAGGTTTTTAGGGTAATGGTTTAGTTATACATAGGTATAGCTGCCCAAAACAAGTGATTTCCCCGAGATTCGAACAGGGATCTCCAGCTTTGAAGTACCAGTGCACCTTACCGATTGCGCTCTATGCCTCCGCGCGGAGAAACCGCATGGCGATAGAATTGTAGCGGTCAACGATGTCTTGTGCAATGTACAGTGAACCTTCACCCTTTACGAAGTAAGAAATCGGCTAGGTTAGGTGAAAAAATGGTCGAGAAATTCAACGATCTTTCTTTTAAGAGTAGTTCTGTTCAGTTCTGTTGTTATGCTCCGCCACCTGGTGAATGGTCAAATTCTGTTTACTCTAACTACTTACCAAGATGTATTTTTACGATCAGAGTTTGCATTCCGATGAAATGTTAATTAAAAGACTATTCTCCCTATAACTAATTTTATATTGAATAAACAAATAAACCACAATGTAAATATTTTTTTTAATTAATTTGTTAACAATCAAATTATTTGTCATTAGCATCAAGTTTAATACAAACGTTCTTGATTTCAAGCTTTCTGCTGTATTAACATTTGTGTTTACAATTTTCTTTACAATCGATAATTCAGAGGTGGCGAATGTTTGTGAAATAGCTTTTTGTGAGGTTTGCAATATTTTCTTGCGTTTGTAAGCGCAAACATGTGTAACTACTAACTTCTTTGTGAGATAGGCCTCTGAATCCAGATGAACACTTAAGCTGGAGTCAATTGGCAGCCACAGTAGAAGACAATTACACTCGCGGAGCACCGTGGAGCAGCGGATGGTGCCGGCCAATGCAGTCGGGGGCGGCAGTGCATGGCTGTCTCGATGGACACTTGCGAGCCACATGACCATCGCAAAGACAGACCCAGCACAGGCCGTGCTGCCGCGCCGCTGCTGCCCTCTCACTTAGCGACAAAGCTGCAAACTCTGGGCAGTGAGGTACCGTGTGAGATCCTTTGCACCGCACGCAGGTCGAGGGCGTCTCTGGCTGCGCTGGGCGGGACGTTGCTGTCACGGCTAGAGAGCTGCGCCAGTGGCGCATTGCAGTATCGGTCCGTGGTTGAGAGTCCCGTCGTGTATCACTCCATTGATGATCGCGGCTCGGGTTTTTCTGTCTGCTGTTGTGCGGCTGTTCTGCATTCATGTCACACACCATACGACCCGCGTCAACGAAGCCGCGGAGCCAATGATCCAGGTCCGTGAGCGTGGGAGCAGACAGTCTCATTTGCACAGAGTGCTCTCCCCAGCGCCAGGCAACTGTGCGAGGGAGCTTGTTGACAACCTGTTGTACGTTGTGTTGTTGACAACCTGTTGTACAACCTGTTGTACTTCTGAACCCCGCTTTAGCCAAGCTAAGTAGCTGTTGGATAGCTCTGTTGTTTTGTGTATTTTTTTGAGGAATCACATTATATTTAGATATAAGGATTAGATATTTAGTTTTGTGGATCGTTTAGGTATTATTTTTAAGCATTCATAGTTAGCTGTTACCTCTTACTTGCTTTTTAAAGGACTTTTCATTCTAGCTTGTGTGCGCCAAAATTGTCTTAGTCTTATTTTTGTGTTATTAGTTGCAGGGTTGGATAAGTAGATATTTTAGAAAATTAGGGATAATTAAGGTGTATTTAGTATTTAGTTTATTTAAGGATTAGATATTTAGTCTAGTATTAGGTGCACTCATAGCTGATTTGTGTCACTAGCTTTACCTAGATCTAGTTTATAAAAAATCAAATCACGTTCCCCTTCTGAACCCTACTTTAGCCAAGCTAAGTAGCTGTTGGATAGCTCTGTTGTTTTGTGTATTTTTTGAGGAACCACATTATATTTAGATATAAGGATTAGATATTTAGTTTTGTGGATCGTTTAAGTATTATTTTTAAGCATTCATAGTTAGCTGTTACCTCTTACTTGCTTTTTAAAGGACTTTTCATTCTAGCTTGTGTGCGCCAAAATTGTCTTAGTCTTATTTTTGTGTTATTAGTTGCAGGGTTGGATAAGTAGATATTTTAGAAAATTAATGATAATTAAGGTGTATTTAGTATTCAGTTTATTTAAGGATTAGATATTTAGTCTAGTATTAGGTGCACTCATAGCTGATTTGTGTTACTAGCTTTACCTAGATCTAGTTAAGGTTTAGAAGAAGAAAAAACAAACAAAAAAAAAACAAAAAAAAGTTAAGTTAAGTTAGTAAAGTATTGAAAAGTGCATAGTACCTAAGTTATATACCTAAGTTACTAGTGTATTCAAATGAGCATGACTAGGATGCAGGCGAAGGTAGCAGAGCTAGAGGCCCTCCAGGCTAGAGTAGCGGAGCTTGAGGCGCAGTTAAGTAAGTGTAGGTGTAGAGATGAGCCGCAGGAGGGTGTAGCTCCTGACCAAGGAACGTATGCGCAGATTGTGGTTAGGGGGTCAGAAAAGGAGCCTACAGGATCAGGGACCAGTGGTAGTTCTGATAGGGGCATAAGGGAGGAGGATAAGGCAAAGGTGGATAGTGCGGCTGGGGTTTGGAAGTGTGTTGGAGGGTCACGTTTCTGGAGACCCAACATTGTGGAAAGTAATGCTAGGGCCACAGACAGTAAGGATGAGGAGGGGTGCTGGGTAATGGAGGGTGGTAGCAGAATCTGGAGGAGGAAGAGGGAAGGGGATCAGGAGGGATGGACAAAAGTTCAGGGTAGAGTCAGGCAGTACAGCCCCAGGAAACATCAGCAGGTTAC
>JAXIVJ010011293.1:5000-17500 GCA_036785665.1 Chirona hameri
GATTCGATTCCCACGGTTACGGGCGGTTGCGGTTGTAACTTGTTTAACCGTGTACACCTATTGTAAACAATGGCTACCGAAACAAAGACTTATGCAATTAAATCTGTCTGTGTATTTGCATTGCTCTAATGGTGGGCGGCCTCTAGCAAGTACAGCTTCTGGATAGGACGCCGGTCATCGCCCCGTCGCGTGTGAACGGTCGCGGCTCGGGACCGCCCGTCACTGCCGTGGTGTCGGCGTGTACAGTCTTCACTATGCCCGTAGTCCAGGCGAGCCGATTAGGCGACTTCTCCCCCTCGATCAGAACAACATCCCCCCTAGTGTGGGCTCGCGGTCAGCTCCCGCCGGAGCATGCCTGAAGTCTCGTATATTTCACCGGTACTCGCGCTGCCATCGGATCCATAAACTGGTGACGATCCTGTGTTGATAACGGCGTCTCCGTGTCAGCTGTTCCTCTTCGCTCTCAGTGGTTTCGTTCCTTTCAAATGCTCAATGCAGGAAGTGAGCGGGTCGCAGAGGCTGCTTATCATCGGGAGCATCGCTGACAGGTGTTAACTGTCGTGCATTGATTGCTGACTCCACGGAACACGGTCTCAAGCTCTTCCCCACAGCATTGAGGCTCCTAGTGGACGACGTAAAGCAGTCTTGGTGAGGCCTACCATCCGCTCCCAAAAACCTCCCCACCTTTTTTATAAAGCTCGATTAGTAACTTTGGTATGTGTAAGATTGTAGGTTTGTAGTTGTAGTTGTACAAATATGTTTCATAAAGCAAAAACTACAATTTACAATCACAAACAACAAATCTACAAACCTACACATACAAATTGTACAAATCCCGGCCCAAAATGCCTGGTGTGTTTCACAAAGGGCAGCTGAGTGCCCAAACAACGGAATAATTGTACAATTTATCGGGCAAAATACAACTGCAATCTACGATGCCCTTTCGGTGTGTATAAAACTGAAACCTTGGAGCGGAGAACATATTTACGGAGATCATCTGTTTTTGGCCTCACCATTTGAATAGGAAACTCCTCCTGTGTCGTTTAGCCCTACGAATTTTGCATCCACATAATACAATATCTCATTATGTCCCAATTATCTGGAGTCTCCTGGATGCAGGTCAATCCACGTTAAATCAATACACGTGCTCAATATTAACTGGGACTTTTCATTAAAGGGAATAGGTCACCTTGAAAGTTGTCTCTTGAAGTTCAACCATACGGTGCATCTTGAGCTCAAAACTACGAATATGACTTTGGTTTGGACAACTGATGGATATATGTGGAGAAAGAAGTAAGTTTCTCTTTCTATTTCACGAGAAATCGTACGATAGCAGCTGGCGTTCTGGCTCCGCCCCGCTCCGCCTGACGCCAAGTACAGTCTCTGACAAGGGGCCACCGCGCCGCCCGGGCGGCTGAGCGGATATTAACGAGGCGTCGTGACCAGAGACTACGTGCCAGAGAGTGTACCTGCCTCCGGCGGCGAGCCGGCGGCGGCGAGCGGCGAGTGAGATGTCCCGATCGTGGCCCGGAACAGCGAATATGAAACCGGGCCCACTAGTCCTGTGTCGAAATTACTTAACGTAGGGAAGTAATTCTTTCACCACAACCCATTTTTAGATCTGCTCTACAGATCTGCTATCTCAGTCCAAAACTCCATGTTAAAGGTGAACTATTCCCTTTAACCCGCGCCGTGCCGGGTTTGGCACAGCTGTTTGGGCATCAATTGCGCACATTATGCAAAAAAGTACCTCGGGTCATCTCAAGTCAAGTCACCAGACCAGGTCACGTGACCCCCACCTCCAAAAATGTTTCCGGTCGCACCACAGTCAGTTTTTGGCCGATCGATTTAGTACTTACAGGATTACATAAGAGCAATAGTACATACAATACGTTTATCTTGGATTTTTATACGGTGACCTAAGGTCGGGTCAATTTCGTGACCTCCCCATTATAAGTCAATTGGGAAATAATCAAATGCTTCCTATTCTGAGGATACGAATTATATCAGCCCAATTCCTTCTGGATCATGTTATCATAGGCCATTCTTGAAGTTCCAGGTTCAATTTTTGTTCAGTGACCCCTACAGGGTCAGATGAGGTCATCCGAGGTCACCAACATTTGTTTGCTAATAACTCTCGACAAATAAAGATAGAGAAGTGAAACTGGCACCAATGTGTTTGTCTCGTCGAGGCACGTCTCCCAATGTGCAACATGACCTAATTAGGTCACCACTTGACCTTGACCTGAGGTCAAATTTTTAAGTGGACTTTTCCTGGTCATCATGCATATGATACGAAGCGCCGTGACGAGACAAACACGATGGCGTCAAAATTATTGCCCTATCTGTGTTAGGTAAAAATATATTTGCGAAAACTTTTACTAAACAATAGCCTTTTTGATATTTGATGAGCTCTGTAGCCTAAACTATTCACCTGAGCTCAAATCTGAGGATATCTTGCAGATTGCATTTTGCAAGAGCTTTCCATTGCGTTTTTCCGTTTGTTCCTAGCTATCATAGTTCCTGTGCTATCTGGGAATGTCTGGAGCGAAGTCCTAAGACTCGAAAATCTGACCCTTGATGACCTCAGGTGACCTCAATATTGACCTGAAGAAAATTGCCTGAAATAGTTTCAAAATGCATTCTGACGAGCCTGCGAACGGTGTTTTTGGTTTTTGTCTACGTCCCATATGAGCCGAGTTAGAGGGGGCGTCGAAACCCCCGGGCACGGCGAAGGTGGCGCCAAGCACCGGCACGGCGCGGGTTAAGCGCGTTCGAATAACGACAACGGCGACGCTTCTTCACACTTATAGATCTGATCAAGGCTATATAACAAGGTAGGCCATTCCGGCCAAAAACAGGGTCTCAAGGCCTCTGATTGGTCGATGGTCGTGACGTCAACGGTACATGACTTGCTAGCCGGCATGATCGGCGTGCAAAATTTCATTGGGTTCCCCCTCTACCCCGAAAACTAAAAAGGCTAGCAAGACGCGGAAAACACTGTTTGAAAGCTCTCTACAAGGCCATTCGATGTTACTTGGGTATTATTTGGCTCAGGTCAATATTGAGGTCACCAGAGGTCATCAAAGTTCACATTTTCCAAGTGAAGGAATTTTCTCTAGAAACCCCCAAATATCTCGGTAGCTATGAGAGCTAATAACAAACGGAAGAAGAAGAAAACATCGCAAGCTCATGACAATTCCATCGCCCTAGTTATACTCAACTTTAAACTCAGGTCAATAGTTAAGGTCCCAGAGGACACCAAAGGTCACAAGGACATTTTTCCAAAAACTTGCATAAAACAACTTTGTATTGGTTAGACATATAACAGTAATTTTAACACCATCATGTTTGTCTCGTAAAGGCGCTTTGACACAACATATTAATTGTGACCTGGTTAGGTCATCTTCAAAATTTGACCTCAGGTCAAGGTCATGTGGTAACCCAGGTAGGTCATGTTGTATATGGGGCGACGCGACTCGACGAGGCAAACACTGGGGTATCATTCGCACGTCTCTATCTTTATTTTATCCAGAGTTATTTACAAAAAGGTGCTGGTGACCTGAGATGACCTCAGCCGACCTTGCAGAGGTCACTGGGCAACAATTGCACCTGGGTCATCAATAATGAGCTAAAATAACATGATTCTGCCAGAATTGGCCTGAACCAATGCGTATTCTCTGAAAAGGAAGCATTTGTATGTTTTCCCATTGAATTATAATGGGGAGGTCACGCAATTGACCTGACCTTAGGTCACCGATACAAAACAAAATCCTAGATAAACGAATTGTAGGTACTTATGACCTTATGAAATCCTGCAAGTTTAAAATTTATCGGACAAACACTGGCTTTGGCACGACCACATTTTTGGAGGGAAGGTCACTTGACGTGGTGATCTGACTTGCGACGATCTGAAGTTAAAACATTCACACAATGTGAGTAATTGATGCACACATAGCCGTGTCAAATTTGGCGGCGCTGCACGCCGCTGTTCCCTCGCTATTCTGGAAAAACCTCCGGGGTGGTCAAAGTGACGCCCCACCAGATCTCCTCGGATTTAGGCCACTATATTTTGCTGGGCCTCTAAATGGTCGAGAAAAAAACGTCGGACGGGCCCATGTTGAAGTCTCAGGCCTTCCGAGGACCCCCTCAGGCCTACCGAGGCCCCCGTCAGGCCGACTGAGGGCCTTCTGGCGGCCTTAGAGGGCCCCTCAGGCTGGCTGGGGGCACTGGCAGATCCAGGGGGGGGGAGGAGGGGCAAAAGCCCCCCCCCCCATCCCACGCTCGACGGGGGCGGCAATAGAAATTAGTCCCCCCCCCCAAATCCGCTGAAACTGGCGATGAAAAATGGGTACTGACTGCGAAAAATAACCTTTTGCGACCAAAAAAAAAATAGCTATTTTTTCCCTTGTTCGTGTTTCCTCTATGTTAACGAAAAACGAAAAACGATAAATGTTTGAACAATCTTAGAAAATAGTTTTGAAGAAAATTGCAAAAAAAAAGGTCAAAAGAAAAGAAATGACATTCTCTTCAAAATGGCTATCTCGGATTTTCAAATTTTGTAATATTTGACCCCCCCCCCCCCCCCCAAAAAAAAAAAAAAATCGGGACAAAATCCACAAAATCTTTGTTTTCAAAGTGAATTTCTTAAGCTCGAATACCAAAATAAGGTGACTGTCGAAATCCACAAGAAAAAAAATGGTGGTACCTTTTTGCTACGAAAAGATTCCCCCGGAGAGAGGCTGGATCCGCCAGTGGGCCACCTTGGCCCTTTTTGGCGATGGCGCCCCCCTTGAGCAATGGCGCCCCTGATCGCCGAGTTGCCACCCCAGTCAAAATCCCTTAAAATACGCCCTGCCCTCATCCGCCACTTTCACACAACTCAGAGGTGCGGTGACTGCACGTGCGCACGTGCACACCCCTATTATATATATCAGGAACGGCCGAGCCGATTGTGCTCAAATTTGGTGTATGGTTAGGGACCTCTCAGCCCCAACTTTCATTCAAGTCAAAGGTGGGTACCTCTGCACGTGCGCACCTTTTTCTGTATCTCAGAAACTACTTGCCCGATCGAGTTGAAATTCCCCATACATTTCCTTCGCGCTCGCTCATTCATCGCCAACTACGGCGCCTTACTGGTTCTAGTCATTCATTATGATCTGGTTAGCTGTTACCCAGATCTACACAGCGCAGTCGCTGCTATACTAACTACTGCACTGGTCATCCCTCATTACTGTGTGATTTGGGGGTTCAGATACAATAGAATAAATATGGTTCATCGTGTTCCCGTCTTTTTTTTGTATTCACGATCTCAGCGCCTTTCAATGCAAGACGGTTTATTTCAGCAGAGTCAGGTTAATATGGATGCAAAGTTAAAAACCACACATCCACGCTAAAAAGTAGACAGTGAAAACTTAAAGGTCAGAAGAAAAAGACACTCCGCCGGCCTACATGCTTGTAAACTGTTTCAGCACGGAATCATTGCTGCGGCGATACTGGCGAGAGTTCCGCGTTTCGGTGCTGTGCTGTCGCTAGATCCTGGTTCGGACGCAGCTATACTTCTTCGTGTTCGAGCCACGGGAATTCCGGTCAGCACCAGATAAAATTATGCGGTCAGCAGCAGATAAAATTATACTGACGAAGAATTGAGCGGAGGGGCGCCTGGCATTATAACCACTCCATTATAACCAGAGAGAAGCCTCTCAAATCCCAGAAGTATACCGAAAAGCTTTAGAAAATTGGATAACTGAAGAGAAAATACTCAGTTATTGAAATATGTCACTAATGGGCGTAGTTACTAACGGCAAGTAATCAGTTGTGGACATTTTTTCCCGCCCTCGAAGCCGCGCGAACAATTTTTCTGCCTAGATTTAATTAAAGGGAAATAATGACCTTTTTCCACACACAAAAATGGAGCTATTACTTAAAATCGATAGACGATACCAAAATGTATTGTAAATTGATCACATTTTACATATAAACATTCGGATTCCTACCGAAATATATTTCAAGTTAAAGTTGATAGCGTTCCACGCTTATAACGATCGGTACTCACAAGTACTTGGTAACGAATTCACTGTCCGAGCTAAAATTAGCCTGCCTATGCATTGTTATTTATCATGAAGGTATATACTTATATGTTTCGTGCACTCTATCTTTTGCGTATATGTACCAAACTTCTATGAACAATCAACAAGCATTTGACAAAAGTACATTGAAATGGGCAGTTTAGCTTGGCCACTGACGGCGAACTATTTAGTGTTCACGACTTTTTTTTATTTTAAATATATGTTTTTCCCATCAATTTTCAACAAACAGTTATTTAATATACTACAATGCACACATGACACATTTATCCAAACCGTTTATCCATAATACATCAATAAACGTTTCAGAAAACCGTTATGCATTCCGCGGATTAACTTGGCCAAGGACGGCGACGTATTTAGTGTATGCGATTTGTTTCATTGATCAATCAGGGACGTTGTCACGCTTCTTTGAGCACTTACTTCATTTCTGGACCTATGACTTGTTTATACATAGCATTCAAACCAGAGATAGTGATGGATCATACTGTTCGTCACCAGATGTTAGTACATATTTATTTAGGTACGACTTAAGAGTCATTATTAACTTTTCCTCAGGTTATTAAGATATTGATGTAGTTTTTTTCAGAGTTATCAAGAGGATTCTTACTTTATATTATTACAAATTCAGATATTTCGGCACACATTGTGGCGCCTTCTTCAGTGAAAAATTGTAATAATATAAAGTAAGAATCCTCTTGATAACTCTGAAAAAACTACATCAACATATTTATTTATTTCACATAGTTTAATTTTTGAAATCTAAAATGTTGTTATTTCACTTTTAAATTGAAACACGATCAATTTGAAACCATACATATGTCACAGAAAAATGCAGATAAATAAATACAAAGGTGAATATTTCACTTTATCGCCTGTTATTGTTTTTATGTAGTTTGTCCCAGGGAAGCGGCATTTACTTTGTACATCTCCACTCAGCTGAACGTTCCTAAAACTATGCATACTAGGGTATAACCACGCTAAAACTATTGAATGTGTTACTCATTATTGGGACACAGTCAATGCGCACGTGTGCTCCCGTACCGTTTCATATTTCAAACCTGAGCGAGAGCGCTTTACCAGAACGCGCCAGCTCGGTCATCGCCCAAAAAGGCATCCGAAAATACCTTCGGCCGCCACTGCTTCTCTTCACACCCGTCCGGTGCGGGTGACGCCGGGTCGGGTCGGGTCGGGTAATGACGAAATCCGTGATTTGTCCCACCCTCTTCACCGGGAATGGCGTCCCTGACCGAACTGAGGATGTCACTGGCACGTAGTGTTTGTTTATACCTTGCTGCGTTCATGCTCTCGTGCATCGGAGGGGCTGCATGAGCTCATGTGAGGGGTGGCGACAGCGTGTTTGCGTTTGGGAGTGCGAGGGCCGGTCGCCTTCTTGTCTAGAGGAGAGCGGTTCGCATTGGATTGCGTACTTTGTGCGATCCTTGCTCCCGAAATGTCGTTATTTGGTGAGGGAAGAGGAAGGAATGGCAATGCCTATTTTAACATGTTAACGAGGGGGATGCCCCAGTGAGCTGCCCCCCCCCCCCCCCCATCAAGACATTTTGCCCACCTTAATTTCAGTAATTCTGTCATTTTTCGCTTGATAGGTATTACATTAAAATGGTGCGTTCATGCTCTCGGGCTGTTACCGGGTGATAAATTTCGAAAAATCAAATTATTAACTCCATGATATTCCTATTTGCCAGCCAAAATAAGTATCTTTAAAGGGAAATAATGACCTTTTCCCACAAAAAAGGAGTTATTATTGAAATCGACGGACGAGACCAAAATATATCGTAAATTCATCACATTTTGCATAAAAACTTTCCTACCGAAGGATATTTCAAGTTAATGTTGATAGCGTTCCACACTTTTTAATGACCGGTACTTGCAAGTACTTTTGGTCCTCATCGAACTGCGGGCTTTTCCCGTATTGCTTTTGTACGCAATGTAATGGAAGATATATTTTGCGTTCTGCTTGTTGTGAATCCCGACGCCCGACGATCCTCTACAATTAACAGCCATAGAATACAAAGGTAACCAAATTAGCAGTTAACTGATGCATATAACGGCGGCCCAGTTAGTGGTTGCGACCCTCAATTTGTAAAAATTGCTTCATTTATTTTCAACATTAGGAGTTTTGTATAGTTCTGTATCTGGTTGTATATAACACTATTCTTTATATTATCATGACAAATGATATTTTTCCCCAAAAAATTAACAAATAATACAAAAACTGGTCGGAACAATTAAATATTTACATTATTATAATATATAATTATAATATATAATAAATATAAAAGCATAGTTACAATAATTACACAAAAAAAAAATCGGAAGCTCATCGATGCACATCGACGTCGACCTATTTAGTGTCGGCGATTTGTTTAGAAGTGCCCATTTAACAACGTTCAACGGATTGATACAAAAACGCCAGATGTGTCGCTTTCCAATAGTGGAGGGAAAATACCGATCATGAACTCATTAACCCGCACCGTGCGGGGGGTTTAGACACCCCCTCAGGTTTTTCGAGGATAGCGGAAAAACGGCGGCGCGCAGCGCCGCAGTTTTTGGCACAGCTGTTCGGGCATCAATTGCCCACATTATGTTAAAAAAAAATACCTCTGGTCATCTCAGGTCAGGTCACCAGACCAGGTCACTTGATCCCACCTAAAAAAATTTGTGGTCGTACTACAGTCACAGTTTTCGGATGCTGATCGGTTTTACACTTACAGGATTTCATGTCATATATATTTACAATTCGTTTATCTTTGATTTTGTATATCAGCGACCTAAGGTCGGTTCAATTTCGTGACCTCCCCATTATAAGTCAATGGGGAAATATCAAATGCTTCCTATTCCAAAGATACGCAAGATATCAGTCTTAATCCCTTCTGGATCATGTTGTTATAGGCCATTCTTGATGGCCTAGGTTCCATTTTTGTTCAGTGACCCCTACAGGATCAGCCGAGGTCATCCGAGGTCACCAACAGTTGTATGTCAATAACTCTCGACATAATGACGATAGAGAAGTGAAACCGACACCAATGTGTTTGTATATGCACTTATATGCCCATATTTCCCATATGCAACATGCCAACACTAATCAGTCAAAGTGCCTTGACGAGACAAACACGATGGCATCAAAATAAAAACAAACACAAAACATTTTGCATATACAGATTCCTACCGAAAGATATTTTATGTTAAAGTTGATAAGCGTTCCACGCTTATAATGGTTGGTACTCAGCAAGTACTCGGTAACGAATTCGCTGTCCGAGCTAAAATTAGCCTGCCTGTGCGTTGTTATTTATCATGAAGGTATGCAATATGTTTCCTGCACTCTATCGTTTGCGAATATGTACCAAACTTTATGAATAATCAACAGGCATTTGAAAAAGTGCATTGAAATCGGCTGTTTAGTTTGGCCCCGGACGGCGACCTATTTAGTGTTCTCGATTCATTACAAATGGGATGTTTTCCCCAATAATTTTCAACATACAGGTATGCAATACATTGTAATGCACTCATGAAACATTTATCTGAACCGTTTTTCCGTAATCAATCAATTAACATCTTAGAAAACCGTGATACATTCGACGGATTAACTTGGCCCCCTATGACGACTTATTTAGTGTATGCGATTTGTTGAGAGGTAATTCAACAACGTTGAACAGATTGATACAAAAGCGCCAGCACGGAATCAGATATGTCGCGTTTCCAATAGTGGAGTGAAAACACCGATCATGAACTCCGAAAAAGTATATGTACTTGCTTTTAATTTTTCCAAACTTCCAACTTTGAATTAGGGAATAATTGTATTTCATTCTTAAATTTAGATCACATCACTTCTACAACGTAACGGTAGCCTGGGAAATTGCTGTTGAAAAAAGGTCGTTACTTATCTTTAATAATTAATTAATTTGATTCACAGATTGATATAAAATGGACTTTAGCCGTTTTCACGAAGGATTATTGCGCTGAAAAGATTCTGAAAAGTTGTTAAAAGTTTTAGTATTAAAGTCTTAGTTTAAAAGTCTTGTATAAAAGTCTCCTTTTATACCAAAACTTTAAAAAACTTTCAGGAACTTTTTAGAATCTTTTCAGCGCAATAATCCTTCGTGAAAACGGCTATTGACTGCATTTTTAACTGAACAAAATAATGCCTACGAACATCATTGACTGGTACGACCGGTTTAGCTCCCTTTATACTTGGTTGTAATTTGATACATTATTACTATTTGATAACCCTAAATGTTCCATGCGGCTTGGGGTGCTGGCAAGCTGCCAATCTTCGCCGGTTTCAGGGTGTACAAGCAATATTTTGCTAATGTGGGGTCTAGAAGAACAATCTGCACATAACTGTCCTGAAAGGTCAAAAGTATTAATATTGAGAAGAAGCTGACAGCCATATAACAATGGAAAAGTTTCATGTTACGTAACCATATAATTTTTTGCAACTTTTACATATTATTTTTCATAAAAAAGACGATGGTGATGTTAATTTTCTAAAAAAGTTGTATAAATACCTTAAAAACGAATAACTCTCTTTATACGCGTTGCCCTCTGATTGGTCATAATCGTGTGACATGATGATTCCGTCGTCCGACGAACGCTATTCACAAGGTGATATATATATATATATATATATATATATATATATATATATATATATATATATATATATATATATATATATATATATATATATATATATATATATATATATATATATATATATATATATATATATATATATATATATATATATATATATATATATAAATATGCGAGCGGGTATTTTTTCGAAGATTCAGTTTGTGATTAGTTGATATAGTGGTAAAAACGGACGGAAAAGGGAGATATTACTATCGTTTCGTTCAGAAATGTAAAAACGCAACAATAACTACGCCAAATGCGGTATTGATCGGCCTTCCGATGTCAAACAAGAAACGAAAGCTGTGGTGTGCTGCGGCTCGCAGAAGTGGCGATATTGTCGTGGCCATGCAGAAGTGGCCCTACTGCCCTATAAACGCTCCCAAGTGCCTCGCATAATGCAACCTACCTCGCATAATGCCAACCATACCTGTTGATTGCTTGGCAAGCCAAGTACTTTTATCGTAAACTTCTGCATACGAAGCCGGGAAGTAATGGGGTTGTGGACAATTTGGTAAGGTATCAATTTTTGGGGTTCATAAAAACAAGGCTAATTTTTCATAATGTAAATATTTTTTATTAGAAAAAAATGCGAAGTGAATTCAAAAATGATTAAAAACTAAAACAATTAAGCTCATGTCCTTGTAGTTGTGGCGTCACGACTATAGTGAAAATAAAAAAAAAACGTCATAAATCACGAGTGTCGTGACGTCACAAACAAAATCAAGAATGTTTGTTTTAATATGAGAAGTTAAGAGGAAGTTTTAGGACAGAAGGTGGTCTAAGATGTGTGTGAGAATTATATCGAAAAAAATCGAGAAAAAAACGCTGAATTTGTCATGCGTAAAAAACCACTACCTGTCCCCAACACCATTGTATATCTTTAAAACAAATATTCGTTATACATGGAAGTTTAACTTGACCAAAGGCACGCGCTCAATCATTACATTGGTGTTCGCACAGCAAGCAGTGATTCAGGAGATATTGCTGCGGACATTTTGATAAGGTCACGGTGCAGGTCTATCATTTGTCAGCCCATATGGCGGGGAATTTATGAAGCAATGTAGAGATGTATTATATCATTAGAATGGCAATGAGCTGTTTTATAACATGGTGATGTTGATTTTTTAATTTTCGGAAATTTCCAAATTTAGTAAGTTTTCAAATTGTACGAGTTTTTGGTATACCTTTTCTCAAACGTGTTTCTAATTTGTGTTATGCTATTCTTACGTGTAAGGACGTGTCAATTAAGTGAAAAAATGAAATTGAGGAATATTTGCCTCCAAATATCTTAAAATTGTGTAATTTTATATGCTATTTTATATATATAAAAAATATGTTATTCGCTAATAACTTTTGACTGAATAAAACTAGATTGGTACGGTAAACGTCATTTTGCTGTTCTCATCCAGACGAGTTGAATGCTATGCAGCATGACCACTTTCTGACATTTGATGACCTTGACCTTAAATTTCAAAGTTAGTATTTGTTTTTTAAAATTTTGAATCTTTTTCGGATGCCCAAGCCAAATGTAGTTCCTATTTTGGCTTTACTATTGTTAGTGTAAAGAAGTGTCGTTCAAACAGAAAAAAATGATGGTTATTTGTCTTTAAATATGCTAAATTTTGCCATTTTGTATGTGGTTTTTGTTGTGAAGAATAACTTTAAAAAAAAATATTTAATTTGTGGGAGAATAACATATTCTCCAATAACTTTTGACTGAATAAAGATAAAAAGGTAAAATGGGTACCATTTTGT
>JAXIVJ010011293.1:25000-30000 GCA_036785665.1 Chirona hameri
GCCATGTCCGAGTACGCCGAAGTCAGCGACAAGTGAGTTGTGTGTGGGGTCTGGGTGGCTCGGTTGGTAATGCGTTAGGCTGGGAATATACGGGTTCCGGGGTCAAGTCTGGCCACTGGCGAGACTTTCGGTTCCCCCACTTGGGTCGGTGAGAGAGACCCCGACGATAAATGACAGAGGTCGCATCATCGAAGAGTCCCAAAACCAGCGCCGCGTGGCTGATGTGGCGGCGAGGTGGTGATGGGGCGGACAGGCGATCAGTCTGTGGTCAGTGCGGGGCTGGAAACGGTCCAGTGTCACTCCTGTGGGTCAGGCGCCTGGCCATCGCCAGACGGTGGCACTCGGATATTTATGTCTTGCCATGAGTGGTGGTATGCTAGTGCCATTGAAATGGTGTGCTTGGCAAATTAGTAGATTTAAAAAAGTAGAGTCTTGCGTGCCAGTTGGGCGAATGCGCCATGGCAATTTATACGTGAAAAATATTGCCACGTTAATAATTTAGTTGTTGGTTGTGTTAAAGGAAAATATTGACCTTTTGATTTATTTTTCTGCATTCTCTTATGCAACATGTATGGTATTAAATTGATCAAGTCTCAATGTAAAAAAAAACTTTGTTTATTTGGAAAATAATTTTTGGGAAATTTACCAAACAAAAACAAGTGCATATACTTCTTTTCGAGTTCATGATCGGTGTTTTCCCTTCACTATTTTGAGGCGACATATCTGGCGCTTTTGTTTCAATCTGTTCAACGTTGAATAATGACATAACTTAGATAGTTTCTACGAAATACCAAGTGTATGGGCGACCAATGTGAAGAGCAATATTTGTACCCTTAAATTGATGTGATAAAATGATTGGGCTCAAGTGGACCAATGTCAGCAAAAAAAAACTAAGTGATTTTGTTTAACATGTTTGCCTTGTTATATTTAAATGCTACAAACGAACTGCATTGCCTTAGCTTTATTAGGTAAAAGGGTATTTGCGAGAAAAAAACTTTTGCCAAAAATTGCCTTTCTGACCTTTGATGGCCTCTGGAGCCTAAACTATTGACCTGAGCTAAAATTTGATAACACCATGTTCGATTGCATTTTTCAAGAGCTTTCAATTGTTTTTTTTCGTTTGTTCCTAACTATCATAGTTCCCGATATATTTGGGGGTGTTCCAAGCGAATTCCTAAAACTGGCAAATCTGACATTTGATGACCTCTGGTGACTTCGATATTGACATGAGCCAAAAAAAATGACTGAAATAGTTCCAAAATGATTTTGGACGAGCTTTCGAACGTTTTTTCTTCTTCAGTTTTGTCTACGTCCGATAGGAGCCGAGGTCGAGGGAGCGTCTACCCCGGCACGGCGAAGGTGGCGCTGAGCACCGGCACGGCGCGGGTTAAGCGTTTTCTCAAATTTAAATAACTTCGGTTAGAGACATGTAAATGCTTAATGTGAGTAAGTTTACATATAAGTTTGTCTTTTTTTCCCAATTTAAAGTGCTAACTCTATTTTTGTGTGGAGTAATTATTTCCCTTCAATGGCTCACCTGCCGACGAATTACCGACGGCTATTTACACTAGGCCTGCTTGTTGTCATAGCGTGATCTGCTATGACAACAAGCAGGTCATTGTTAACGTAACCCTGCACTTGCTTTGCGACCCAGTAGCCGTAAACTTTGTAAGAAACCGCTACAGCAGCGTTTGTCCTATATCCAAACTCCTCTGCAGATACTGTGTACACATCTTATGAGTGCAAGATCGGCTGCATAAGGCCCAACAGCTGTACTTTGTCGTCATCCTTGCCGTAGCCAACTCCCTCGTCTAGTATCTCCCCATTGTTACAGCCAGCTGCCGTCGATAACTGTCTCCAGCGGCCCTCCAACACCCAGCTCACCGTGTCCCGTGCCGCCGCTGTCCTGTATCTCTCTAACACTTACACCGCGTCCCGTGCCGCCGCTGTCCTGTATCTCTCTAACACTTACACCGCGTCCCGTGCCGCCGCTGTCCTGTATCTCTCTAACACTTACACCGCGTCCCGTGCTGCCGCTGCCCGCAGCCGCTGTCCTGTATCTCTCTAACACTTACACCGCGTCCCGTGCCGCCGCTGTCCTGTATCTCTAACACTTACACCGCGTCCCGTGCCGCCGCTGTCCTGTATCTCTCTAACACTTACACCGCGTCCCGTGCCGCCGCTGTCCTGTATCTCTCTAACACTTACACCGCGTCCCGTGCCGCCACTGTCCTGTATCTCTCTAACACTTACACCGCGTCCCGTGCCGCCGCTGTCCTGTATCTCTCTAACACTTACACCGCGTCCCGTGCTGCCGCTGCCCGCAGCCGCTGTCCTGTATCTCTCTAACACTTACACCGCGTCCCGTGCTGCCGCTGCCCGCAGCCGCTGTCCTGTATCTCTCTAACATTTACACCGCGTCCCGTGCCGCCGCTGCCCGCAGCCGCTGTCCTGTATCTCTCTAACACTTACACCGCGTCCCGTGCCGCCGCTGTCCTGTATCTCTCTAACACTTACACCGCGTCCCGTGCCGCCGCTGTCCTGTATCTCTCTAACACTTACACCGCGTCCCGTGCCGCCGCTGTCCTGTATCTCTCTAACTCTTACACCGCGTCCCGTGCCGCCGCTGTCCTGTATATCTCTAACACTTACACCGCGTCCCGTTAACACTTACACCGCTTCCCGTGCCGCCGCTACCCGCAGCCGCTGTCCTGTATCTCTCTAACACTTACACCGCGTCCCGTGCCGCCGCTGTCCTGTATCTCTCTAACACTTACTCCGCTTCCCGTGCCGCCGCTACCCGCAGCCGCTGTCCTGTATCTCTCTAACACTTACACCGCGTCCCGTGCCGCCGCTGTCCTGTATCCCTCTAACACTTACACCGCGTCCCGTGCCGCCGCTGTCCTGTATCTCTCTAACACTTACACCGCGTCCCGTGCCGCCGCTGTCATGTATCTCTCTAACTCTTACACCGCGTCCCGTGCCGCCGCTGTCCTGTATCTCTCTAACACTTACACCGCGTCCCGTGCCGCCGCTGTCCTGTATCTCTCTAACACTTACACCGCGTCCCGTGCCGCCGCTGCCCGCAGCCGCTGTCCTGTATCTCTCTAACACTTACACCGCGTCCCGTGCTGCCGCTGTCCTGTATCTCTCTAACACTTACACCGCTTCCCGTGCCGCCGCTACCCGCAGCCGCTGTCCTGTATCTCTCTAACACTTACACCGCGTCCCGTGCCGCCGCTGTCCTGTATCTCTCTAACACTTACACCGCGTCCCGTGCCGCCGCTGTCCTGTATCTCTCTAACACTTACACCGCTTCCCGTGCCGCCGCTACCCGCAGCCGCTGTCCTGTATCTCTCTAACACTTACACCGTGTCCCGTGCTGCCGCTGTCCTGTATCTCTCTAACACTTACACCGCGTCCCGTGCCGCCGCTGTCCTGTATCTCTCTAACACTTACACCGCGTCCCGTGCCGCCGCTGTCCTGTATCTCTAACACTTACACCGCGTCCCGTGCCGCCGCTGTCCTGTATCTCTCTAACACTTACACCGCGTCCCGTGCCGCCGCTGCCCGCAGCCGCTGTCCTGTATCTCTAACACTTACACCGCGTCCCGTGCCGCCGCTGCCCGCATCCGCTGCCCTGTATCTCTCCAACACTTACACCGCGTCCCGTGCCGCCGCTGCCCGCAGCCGCTGTCCTGTATCTCTCTAACACTTACACCGCGTCCCGTGCCGCCGCTGTCCTGTATCTCTCTAACTCTTACACCGCGTCCCGTGCCGCCGCTGCCCTGTATCTCTCTAACACTTACACCGCGTCCCGTGCCGCCGCTGCCCGCAGCCGCTGTCCTGTATCTCTATAACACTTACACCGCGTCCCGTGCTGCCGCTGCCCGCAGCCGCTGTCCTGTATCTCTCTAACACTTACACCGCGTCCCGTGCCGCCGCTGTCCTGTATCTCTCTAACACTTACACCGCGTCCCGTGCCGCCGCTGTCCTGTATCTCTCTAACACTTACACCGCGTCCCGTGCCGCCGCTGCCCGCAGCCGCTGTCCTGTATCTCTAACACTTACACCGCGTCCCGTGCTGCCGCTGCCCGCAGCCGCTGTCCTGTATCTCTCTAACACTTACACCGCGTCCCGTGCCGCCGCTGCCCGCAGGCTGTCTGAGCTGCGCGCCCAGAAGCAGAAGCTGTCTCGCCAGGTGCGCGATAAGGAGGAGGAGGTTGAGACGTCGATGCAAAAGCTGGACGCGCTGCGGCAGGACATCCGGCGTGGCGAGAAGCTGCGCCGCGAGCTGGAGACGCGCTGCGAACAGGCCGAGCAGGAGTCGGCCCGCGAGCGGCGCCAGCGCCAGCGGGCAGAGGAGACGGGCCGCGTCACCGCCGAGGAGCTGGAGCTGCTGAAGCAGCGTAGCTCCGGTCCGCCGCCGGCTGCGCCCGAGACCAGCGCCGAGCTGCAGAGGTACTGGCCGGGACTGACAGGGACGAGGGAACCCTTGACAGCAGCTGAGCCGGCATGTCAGGACTCAGTACTATGCAGCAGCTGCTGACGAGCTGCCGGATCAGTGACGATCCGGCGGCGATTATATTACATCAGCGATCAGAAATAGTGTTGTGCTACCGGATCAAAGTGGTTCGTTTAAGCGTTACAGTTCTTGTCGAATATTTTTGTCTTCAACATCAGTATTTGTCATTTAAAGCATTTTTGGATCCATGATTTTGAGTCGAGTAGCTACGCAAGCTTTGGGTCACGTCGATGTTCTTGGTGACCAATGATATCTGAAAAGTAGCTGTATTATTGTTGGTCGTTGCGTTGTTCGCTGGGGCGCTGTTCCACGTATTTACTTCACATGACTGGGTCGCCCATTCTCACTCAAACCTGGGATGTGGGAATGCGTCACGTTTTTGATGCGCCTAGGCGTCTATCAGCCATAGACAGATATCGGCAGCGGCCCGCTGTCGACAGACCGGACGGGTTTCTTCGCCCCCAGGTCCTTCACT
>JAXIVJ010011293.1:35000-44075 GCA_036785665.1 Chirona hameri
CGTCTCACTTATACCGTCCCCAATCTGGTCATCTCCCACCGTCTCACTTATATCATCCCCAATCTGGTCATCTCCCACCGTCTCACTTATACCGTCCCCAATCTGGTCATCTCCCACCGTCTCACTTATATCATCCCCAATCTGGTCATCTCCCACCGTCTCACTTATATCATCCCCAATCTGGTCATCTCCCACCGTCTCACTTATATCATCCCCAATCTGGTCATCTCCCACCGTCTCACTTATATCATCCCCAATCTGGTCATCTCCCACCGTCTCACTTATATCATCCCCAATCTGGTCATCTCCCACCGTCTCACTTATACCATCCCCAATCTGGTCATCTCCCACCGTCTCACTTATACCATCCCCAATCTAGTCATCTCCCACCGTCTCACTTATGCCATCCCCAATCTGGTCATCTCCCACCGTCTCACTTATATCATCCCCAATCTGGTCATCTCCCATCGTTATATCATCCCCAATCTGGTCATCTCCCATTGTCTCACTTATACCATCCCCAATCTGGTCATCTCCCACCGTCTCACTTATACCATCCCCAATCTGGTCATCTCCCACCGTCTCACTTATATCATCCCCAATCTGGTCATCTCCCATCGTCTCACTTATACCATCCCCAATCTGGTCATCTCCCACCGTCTCACTTATATCATCCCCAATCTGGTCATCTCCCACCGTCTCACTTATATCATCCCCAATCTGGTCATCTCCCATCGTCTCACTTATACCATCCCCAATCTGGTCATCTCCCATCGTCTCACTTATACCATCCCCAATCTGGTCATCTCCCACCGTCTCACTTATACCATCCCCAATCTGGTCATCTCCCACCGTCTCACTTATATCATCCCCAATCTGGTCATCTCCCACCGTCTCACTTATATCATCCCCAATCTGGTCATCTCCCACCGTCTCACTTATACCATCCCCAATCTGGTCATCTCCCACCGTCTCACTTATATCATCCCCAATCTGGTCATCTCCCATCGTCTCACTTATACCATCCCCAATCTGGTCATCTCCCATCGTCTCACTTATATCATCCCCAATCCGGTCATCTCCCACCGTCTCACTTATACCGTCCCCAATCCGGTCATCTCCCATCGTCTCACTTATACCATCCCCAATCTGGTCATCTCCCATCGTCTCACTTATATCATCCCCAATCTGGTCATCTCCCATCGTCTCACTTATATCATCCCCAATCCGGTCATCTCCCACCGTCTCACTTATATCATCCCCAATCTGGTCATCTCCCATCGTTATATCATCCCCAATCTGGTCATCTCCCATCGTTATATCATCCCCAATCTGGTCATCTCCCAGCGTCTCACTTATATCATCCACAATCTGGTCATCTCCCATCGTTATATCATCCCCAATCTGGTCATCTCCCACCGTCTCACTTATACCGTCCCCAATCTGGTCATCTCCCAGCGTCTCACTTATATCATCCCCAATCCGGTCATCTCCCACCGTCTCACTTATATCATCCCCAATCTGGTCATCTCTCAGCGTCTCACTTATATCATCCCCAATCTGGTCATCTCCCAGCGTCTCACTTATATCATCCCCAATCCGGTCATCTCCCGGCGTCTCACTTATACCATCCCCAATCCGGTCATCTCCCATCGTCTCACTTATACCATCCCCAATCCGGTCATATCCCATCGTCTCACTTATACCATCCCCAATCTGGTCATCTCCCATCGTCTCACTTATATCATCCCCAATCTGGTCATCTCCCACCGTCTCACTTATATCATCCCCAATCTGGTCATCTCCCACCGTCTCACTTATACCATCCCCAATCTGGTCATCTCCCACCGTCTCACTTATACCATCCCCAATCTGGTCATCTCCCACCGTCTCACTTATATCATCCCCAATCTGGTCATCTCCCACCGTCTCACTTATATCATCCCCAATCTGGTCATCTCCCACCGTCTCACTTATATCATCCCCAATCTGGTCATCTCCCACCGTCTCACTTATATCATCCCCAATCTGGTCATCTCCCACCGTCTCACTTATACCATCCCCAATCTGGTCATCTCCCACCGTCTCACTTATACCATCCCCAATCTAGTCATCTCCCACCGTCTCACTTATACCATCCCCAATCTGGTCATCTCCCACCGTCTCACTTATATCATCCCCAATCTGGTCATCTCCCATCGTTATATCATCCCCAATCTGGTCATCTCCCATCGTCTCACTTATACCATCCCCAATCTGGTCATCTCCCACCGTCTCACTTATACCATCCCCAATCTGGTCATCTCCCACCGTCTCACTTATATCATCCCCAATCTGGTCATCTCCCATCGTCTCACTTATACCATCCCCAATCTGGTCATCTCCCACCGTCTCACTTATATCATCCCCAATCTGGTCATCTCCCACCGTCTCACTTATATCATCCCCAATCTGGTCATCTCCCATCGTCTCACTTATACCATCCCCAATCTGGTCATCTCCCATCGTCTCACTTATATCATCCCCAATCTGGTCATCTCCCATCGTCTCACTGAGACTGATATCATCTCCCATCTCCACCATTATCCCACGAGTTACTGGGGTATTTTCCATAACGCGGCTTACCGGGGGGGGGGGGGTCTATCCCCCCCCCCCCCTCGGATATCCGGAACTACTGGACCGATTAAAAAAACGGCATTCGATAGCCCTAGACAAATTATCTAGGAAAACTTAATATCGTTGACCTCGGGGTCACCGATGACGGCATAGGTCATCGCTATCCCCCCCCCCTCGGATATCCGGAACTACTGGACCGATTAAAAAAAAAACCGCATTCGATAGCCCTAGACAAATTATCTAGGAAAACTTAATATCGTTGACCTCGGGGTCAACGATGACGGCATAGGTCACGTCAAAGACAAAATGTTTGACCGTGTCATAAAGGTCTCGATGGATGGAATTGTTTAATATCGCAAAATTGCTATATTAAAGGCATAATCAGTCGATAAATCGGTGTGATTCGTTTGTCTGACACATAAGTACCATTCTAAGCTGTTGATGACCTTGGGTCAGGTCAAGGTCATCTGAGGTCACGAGATCAAACTGCAGATTACGGTCATTAGGCGTTGTAACACATGTTTATGGGTTTGTTTTTCGTCTAGAACGCGAACAATTACCTTAGAACATTGTTTGCTCCATAGAAATAGAAGTAAAACGCAAAAACGGAAATGCATTTCTTATGCACGGTAATGCTGTGAGAGGTGGTCGATTTTTTTCTTTGAAAGGTCATAACCGAAGGTTAGTTGAACCATTGGACAACACTATTCTTTACAATTGTGCTTTCCATTGGGAAACTAACCTGTAAGTCAGTCATTTTTGACGATATCGATTTCAAATTTGGTACACATATTCACCGGACACGTCTCGATCGCAGATTTCGTTTTTTTTTGTAATATTAATGCCTGCCTATGAATTTAAGCAGGCAGCACATACAGAACCGGCTTCGTATTGATAAGCTAAACGTAGTCATTTACATTATTCAAATGAACTATATCTTCATCAATTTGAACTTGATCTTTTTCCATTTGAATTTTACATTTTTCAAATTGCATTTTATCTTCTTCTTTGTTTTGTATTGAACTTGACTTGTTTCAAATTCAATTTGAACTTTTTCAAATTGAATTTTATCTTTCAAATTGAATGTTATCTTTCAAATTGAGTTTTATCTTTCAAATTGCATTTGATCTTTTTCAATTTGACTGCAAAATGGGGTGTAGATCTGGCGACAGATGGTGATGGACGGACGGTACTGTATCCACAGGGCAGGGCAGGTACTGTATCGGAGGCACTCGGTTACACACATGTGCGATTCTGGATGACCTGAGGTGACCAAGTCGTGGTTGATGTGTTTTCGTGACTGTCGCGTTTTTTGCATCTGTTATCTATGTTCACCTGCTCCGTTGTCCTGTCTCGCCTGGCCCCCGGCGCTGCGGCCGGCACTGACTTTGTCTGTGCCGTGTGTGTGGTCCCGGCGGCCGGCACTGACCTTGTCTGTGCCGTGTGTGGTCCTGGCGGCCGGCGCTGACCTTGTCTGTGCCGTGTGTATGTGGCCCCGGCGGCCGGCACTGACCTTGTCTGTGCCGTGTGTGTGTGGTCCCGGCGGTCGGCACTGACCTTGCCTGTGCCGTGTGTGGCCGGCGCTGACCTTGTCTGTGCCGTGAGTGTGTCGTCCCGGCGGCCGGCACTGACCTTGTCTGTGCCGTGTGTGTATGGTCCCGGCGGCGGGCACTAACCTTGTCTGTGCCGTGTGTGGCCGGCGCTGACCTTGTCTGTGCCGTGTGTGTGTCGTCCCGGCGGCCGGCACTGACCTTGTCTGTGCCGTGTGTGTGTGTGTGTGGTCCCGGCGGCCGGCACTGACCTTGTCTGTGCCGTGTGTGTGTCGTCCCGGCGGCCGGCACTGACCTTGTCTGTGCCGTGTGTGGCCCCGGCGGCCGGCGCTGACCTTGTCTGTGCCGTGTGTGTGTGGTCCCGGCGGCCGGCACTGACCTTGTCTGTGCCGTGTGTGTGTCGTCCCGGCGGCCGGCACTGACCTTGTCTGTGCTATGTGTGTGTGGTCCCGGCGGTCGGCACTGACCTTGTCTGTACCGTGTGTGTGTCGTCCCGGCGGCCGGTACTGACCTTGTCTGTGCCGTGTGTGTGTGGTCCCGGCGGTCGGCACTGCCCTTGCCTGTACCGTGTGTGTGTGGTCCCGGCGGCCGGCACTGACCTTGTCTGTGCCGTGTGTGGCCGGCGCTGACCTTGTCTGTGCCGTGTGTGTGTGGTCCCGGCGGCCGGCACTGACCTTGTCTGTGCCGTGTGTGTATTGTCCCGGCGGCCAGCACTGACCTTGTCTGTGCCGTGTGTTGCCCCGGCGGCTGGCGCTGACCTTGTCTGTGCCGTGTGTGTGTCGTCCCGGCGGCCGGCACTGACCTTGTCTGTGCCGTGTGTGTGTCGTCCCGGCGGCCGGCACTGACCTTGTCTGTGCCGTGTGTGTGTGGTCCCGGCGGCCGGCACTGACCTTGCCTGTGCCGTGTGTGGCCCCGGCGGCCGGCGCTGACCTTGTCTGTGTCGTGTGTGTGGTCCCGGCGGCCGGCACTGACCTTGTCTGTGCCGTGTGTGGCCCCGGCGGCCGGCGCTGACCTTGTCTGTGCCGTGTGTGTGTCGTCCCGGCGGCCGGCACTGACCTTGTCTGTGCCGTGTGTGTGTCGTCCCGGCGGCCGGCACTGACCTTGTCTGTGCCGTGTGTGTGTGGTCCCGGCGGCCGGCACTGACCTTGCCTGTGCCGTGTGTGGCCCCGGCGGCCGGCGCTGACCTTGTCTGTGCCGTGTGTGTGTCGTCCCGGCGGCCGGCACTGACCTTGTCTGTGCCGTGTGTGTGTGGTCCCGGCGGCCGGCACTGACCTTGCCTGTGCCGTGTGTGGCCCCGGCGGCCGGCGCTGACCTTGTCTGTGCCGTGTGTGTGGTCCCGGCGGCCGGCACTGACCTTGCCTGTGCCGTGTGTGGCCCCGGCGGCCGGCGCTGACCTTGTCTGTGCCGTGTGTGTGTCGTCCCGGCGGCCGGCACTGACCTTGTCTGTGCCGTGTGTGGCCCCGGCGGCCGGCGCTGACCTTGTCTGTGCCGTGTGTGGCCGGCGCTGACCTTGTCTGTGCCGTGAGTGTGTCGTCCCGGCGGCCGGCACTGACCTTGTCTGTGCCGTGTGTGGCCCCGGCGGCCGGCGCTGACCTTGTCTGTGCCGTGTGTGGCCCCGGCGGCCGGCGCTGACCTTGTCTGTGCCGTGTGTGTGTCGTCCCGGCGGCCGGCGCTGACCTTGTCTGTGCCGTGTGTGTGTCGTCCCGGCGGCCGGCACTGACCTTGTCTGTGCCGTGTGTGTGTCGTCCCGGCGGCCGGCACTGACCTTGTCTGTGCCGTGTGTGTGTGGTCCCGGCGGCCGGCACTGACCTTACCTGTGCCGTGTGTGGCCCCGGCGGCCGGCGCTGACCTTGTCTGTGCCGTGTGTGTGTCGTCCCGGCGGCCGGCGCTGACCTTGTCTGTGCCGTGTGCGGCCCCGGCGGCCGGCACTGACCTTGTCTGTGCCGTGTGTGTGTGGTCCCGGCGGCCGGCGCTGACCTTGTCTGTGCCGTGTGTGGCCCCGGCGGCCGGCGCTGACCTTGTCTGTGCCGTGTGTGGCCCCGGCGGCCGGCGCTGACCTTGTCTGTGCCGTGTGTGTGTGGTCCCGGCGGCCGGCACTGACCTTACCTGTGCCGTGTGTGGCCCCGGCGGCCGGCGCTGACCTTGTCTGTGCCGTGTGTGTGTCGTCCCGGCGGCCGGCACTGACCTTGTCTGTGCCGTGTGTGGCCCCGGCGGCCGGCGCTGACCTTGTCTGTGCCGTGTGTGGCCCCGGCGGCCGGCGCTGACCTTGTCTGTGCCGTGTGTGTGTCGTCCCGGCGGCCGGCACTGACCTTGTCTGTGCCGTGTGTGGCCCCGGCGGCCGGCGCTGACCTTGTCTGTGCCGTGTGTGGCCCCGGCGGCCGGCACTGACCTTGTCTGTGCCGTGTGTGGTCCCGGCGGCCGGCGCTGACCTTGTCTGTGCCGTGTGTGGCCCCGGCGGCCGGCGCTGACCTTGTCTGTGCCGTGTGTGGCCCCGGCGGCCGGCACTGACCTTGTCTGTGCCGTGTGTGGTCCCGGCGGCCGGCGCTGACCTTGTCTGTGCCGTGTGCGGCCCCGGCGGCCGGCGCTGACCTTGTCTGTGCCGTGTGCGGCCCCGGCGGCCGGCACTGACCTTGTCTGTGCCGTGTGTGTATGGTCCCGGCGGCCGGCGCTGACCTTGTCTGTGCCGTGTGTGGCCCCGGCGGCCGGCACTGACCTTGTCTGTGCCGTGTGTGGCCCCGGCGGCCGGCGCTGACCTTGTCTGTGCCGTGTGTGTATGGTCCCGGCGGCCGGCGCTGACCTTGTCTGTGCCGTGTGTGGCCCCGGCGGCCGGCACTGACCTTGTCTGTGCCGTGTGTGGCCCCGGCGGCCGGCGCTGACCTTGTCTGTGCCGTGTGTGGCCCCGGCGGCCGGCGCTGACCTTGTCTGTGCCGTGTGTGGCCCCGGCGGCCGGCGCTGACCTTGTCTGTGCCGTGTGTGGCCCCGGCGGCCGGCGCTGACCTTGTCTGTGCCGTGTGTGGCCCCGGCGGCCGGCGCTGACCTTGTCTGTGCCGTGTGCGGCGGCCGCCAGCTGTCGGAGACTCTGTCCCGGCTGCAGTCAGAGAAGCGACAGCGGGATGACGAGCTGGAGGAGCTACGTGCCAAGAAGGAGTCGGTGGCCCAGTGGGAGGCGCAGATCTCCGAGATAATATGCTGGTGAGTAGCGTGCCGCCACTATCACCGCTGCTGGCAGGGGCAGAGTCACGGCTTCAATAGCTATGCTTGGCTGAGTCGCCACACGGCTCGCGCTGTTGAAGGATATGTAATATGTGTGGTGTGTGAGAGGCCACGCGGTAGTGAGATACTTTATTATCGCTTTATTATCAGCGTTACGAGTTACAAGCAGTCCAATCAGCAACTTTGATCAACCTTTATTTCTCACCAGTCTGAGCTTTGCGTAACACGCTTGCCCCCCGTGAGACCTGGTGATCTATGTGTGATCTGTTGTGTGGCCTGTATGGCCTGGGTGACCCCTATGTGACCCAGGTAACTTCTCTGTGAGATAGGTAATATCTTTGTGACCTGGTAACCTCTGTGACCTGTGTGACCTGGCAGGGTCAGTGAGGAGAAGGACGCTCGCGGCTACCTTCAGGCGCTCGCCTCTAAGATGACTGAGGAGCTGGAAGTGCTGAAGATGTCGGGCGGCTCCGCCCCGGCGGCGGTACGTGACATGACCGTCGGTGGCGGCGGCGGCCCCGGCTGATTGTCTTTAGCTATGTGACGACGCTGTGCAGTGCAGCTATGTCCGTATGGCTGCCAGGCTGTCACCAAATCATATCAACTGTCAGCGCTATTCCGATGGCCATGGCATATTGGTAGAAGGGAGCGTATGTCTCTACACAATCTCGTTTATGATTCTTGAGATGTGATATGCTATTTGTCATATTATTTTGCTTGGCTGTAGCTGTCTGCTCCGTGTCGAATGTGACAGGCTGCCCCGGCTAACGCGTATCAGAGTTTGATCATGTTTCGGTACTGCATTGCTTCTGTATATTCGTATGTTCACGGTCGTGGGGTTGTCCACTAAAGTAGTGGCTATTAAGCCCCGAGTTAAGATGGGAAACACAAGGGGAGGGGACAACTGACACTCACAATCGCTCTGCACATCACTTAAAACCATTCACACGGTACATCGGCATTCCCAGCGCAGTCGCGCGGCAGTCGCTCACTCAGCCGCAGCGGCCAAAAGTTCACATTTTAGTGCTCTGCCGAAGCTCCGCGGTCCCAGCTCCGCGGTCCCAGCTCCGCGGTCCCAGCTCCGCGGTCCCAGCTGGAATACTATTGTACATGCTGGAAGCACAACTACAAAAACGTCTTTTCCCGGCCTCCATCCTAGATCGTACTGAGTATTCTCTCCCTTCCAAGTGTTTCGTGTCAGCAGTTGGTTTTGTTTACGTCTCAGGTATCCTATAAGAATGAGGTGGTCAATGTTTGGTGACGATTTGCCGGCTTGGTGAGTTGTGTCGACTACAGTGCGGTGTCCGACCAGATCTCCTGCCGTGCGGCGCGGCTGATTCTACTCGGCAGACACCTGTCTGACCGCCGTGTGTCGTCACGTGTGTAACCTGCCGTGCCTCGTGTCCCGCAGGAGAAGAACTGGCGGAACCGGCGGTCGCAGAAGCTGGACAAGATGGAGCTGCTGACGCTACAGTCCTCGCTGCAGTCTGAGATCCAGGCCAAGCAGTCCATCTCCGGCGAGCTGAGCCACTGTCGCGCCGAGCTCATCGCAAGTCAAAAGTGAGCCCCGCGCCGCGCGCCACGACACGGCACAACGTGCGTGTCACAGCTGGTCAAAATATGTGTCGACGGATTCTGTGGTGCTCGTTTGGCGACTGGTTTTGACTACCTTGATAGCTTGATAGCTAGTAATATA
>JAXIVJ010011294.1:0-44074 GCA_036785665.1 Chirona hameri
GTGTTTGTGACCATACACAGATCTTAGTGACCGAGAAGAACAGTATGAGAGAGAGCGGTGTTTGTGACCATACACCGATCCTAGTGACCGAGAAGAACAGTATGACTTATGAGAGAGCGGTGTTGTGACCATACACAGATCCTAGTGACCGAGAAGAACAGTATGACTTATGAGAGAGCGTTTCTTCGGCAACAGGAAGGTCTTACATTAACGAGAGGAAAATAAAACTATGCCGGAAGTTTAACATGACACTCTAATATTAAGTTGTTTTATCCAGAAACACCATCCAGGAAGCGAAATGCCTTAGCAAAGTGTATTCACTGTTCAGGTACTTGCAAGCTCTATGATCTGTTGGCAGTTAAACGCATCATATAACACGTTTATGAAGTTTGTTTGACACTTCTTTATTGCCCAGATAAGTAACAAGTCAGTTATTTTGAGTGATTATATAAAAGGTATCACATAAAAAGCGTACATTAACGGGTCACTTCTGGAGCCGTGTAGGCAGCTAACAGAGCGGTTACTTTAAGGATCATTAAACAGTCTGGGATATAAATAACCAAGTTTTCTATCTGAATTTCACTATCACGTAAGTGAGATCATAATGATGGCAAATCCATGCATTAAGCGTTACTATCATTAAGCTTGCTAACATGACACTGAAATCCAAACAAATGCATTTAATGGTTCCTGAGCAGCAAGCAAGCAATTATTTTACATTGACCAAAAATACCAATCATAAGCAATAACTACGAGCAAAGGAGCATACACATGACTTATTTACAATACCTTACAGTGAAATGTATTATATGCACAACTTTCGATGAATGCCTTCCATTGTTTCATCTATCATAAAAGCAAATGCATGTAAATAAATAAACTTGATGCAGCTGGTCGTAGTTGTTCGTAGTGGCTAAAATCTCGGAACGATATTTAATGTAGCCGCGAACTATTGTCCGCGAACTATGTCTAAATACGTCCCTTTCCATTCTGCTGCGGCCGCCACACCGACCTGAACTTATTGATGGCATATTCTCCAAGTTCGTAGAACTTGATTTCCTCCGAGAACACATCGAGCGGCACGTTGACTGGCCTTCGCAGCCGCCCACCACTCTGGTAGTAGTAGAGGATGGCATCGAAACTGAAACACAGACCACAACCCAGCCGATAGAGACGTCCGTCATAAAACGGCCACTCAAATCCTGCCTGTTTTACACTTAAGGTGCTCCATACTTTCCTCAGCCGGTTTGTCACAGCATGTAGTAGGATAACAGACGACGTATTCCAGATACTTATCAAATAACCCTGATGTAATAATATCCTAACAACCGAAAAGCTTTCTGTAGAGGTGAAAATGGTCCACGGCAAATTACAGTGGAAGCGAACTACACCCGTCTCAGCATCTGCAAGATAAACAACGAAAGAAGCAGCAGCAGAAATAACTGGTCATTCTTTTAGCACAGGGGAAACCAGATACATTCAACTACAAGTTGGCACATGCCCTAGAGGTGTTAGTCCAATAAAGTTGTGAATAATTTCGCAAAACTGGTAAGAACAAAAAATATTGGACTTTCGATGCAACCCAAAACAGAGGAAAGCTGTAGGAACAGTGAAATAGAGTATAATCGCGGGGCAAGATAATAAAATCGGGTCAAAGATGAAGAACGAGGCTAGTAAATACGATGGATAGTGAGATGGTAAAAGCGCAGACGGACTAGGAACTAAATATTGCAAGATGGAGATAATAGGGGATGTTCGGGTGGCAATAACAGCTCGTATAAGCACTTCAAGCAGACAGCCGGGTAGAGTGGGGTGTGACGTCCCAAATTGATGGAGGTAGAGGGAAAAGAGCAAGAGGAAAGAAGCGAGTGAGAGACTAGAGGGTCGGATGGTGATAACATCGGGAGAAGAGTGTGCAGCGGAGAGGGAGTGGGAGTGGGGGGAGGGGGGGGGGGCGGAAAGGACGGGAGAAGGGAATATACAAATGTCTGTTAGATCAATCGAGCACACCTGGGCTGAGCATGATTAAATATTTGTCATACTCTCCAATGCCAATCGGTATACACAACTGATCCAATATAGCGCTGTCTACCAACATGATGGTTATTCCACGCTCTGACAGCGGCATTTAAAACGCCTTCACCGCCTCTCTCACGCGCCCAGCTGTGTGTGGGTACATGAGTACCGTATGCTCCGTGGCGACCGTCGTGCCGGCTCAGCCCAACATCAATCACATGCGTGTGTTCATTTTTCTGCTGCGTATGCTGTCTGGTTGGCCCGTTACCGGCCAATCAGATGAGACCATGCGGGGTAGGGGGCGGGAGGTGGTAGGGGCTCAGCGCCGGTGAGTTGGAAAATGCAAGGGTAATCTTTTGGTATACACCAGAGCACGAAATGGATCATATCAGTGCATTGGATTTATATATTGTGTCTGAAGTGATCCAGGACGGACTGAATTGCATCCCATCGGACACGAATTAATACGTTTTTTATTATTTCACACGAATTCATACGCATAATACGTTTTTAACATATTCTGCAACCGGTATGCATTTTCATACCCTAAAACCTGCCTTTCCCCTATTTCTTATGGTCAGTTAAGCTGGTTTAAGACGGATAGCTTAACATGGAAAAGTTGGTTTCCGGACCATGCACATCTCGCCAGCAATCATCGAGTACGAGAGGAGGTGTAGCATCTTGGCAGGCTGGCGAGATATCAGTTGGAGACACAGTAGGGGAATACTCTAAACATGGAGCGGCTCCAAAAATAGAGCCGGTGACGTCAAAGCCTGCCATAGGCATGCATGTAAATGATCTAAAATTAGAGCGCCTTTATGAACACTTTTTACAACAAAAACAACATTGCAATAAATTGTAGCAAAATGTCAGCAAACAAGGAAGCCATATAGGATACAAAAATGATCAACAATCGTGTTTTTTCTCCTGAGGAAAGTCTGAAAAAATCCAGATGAGCATATTGAAAATGTGTTTGGAATTGCAAACTTCCAAAAAGAGTTGGGAACATTTTGGCGTGCTTGGCCCAATCCGCTCTAATTATTGAGTACGCATGCTGGCCAACACTCTAATTCGGGATTATCAGCTCTATTTATTGAGCGTCTCAGCACCAGACAACGGCAGGTAATCCAAAAATAGAGTAAGGATCTAGACTGTTTAAATTTAATGTGACCCATCTTTAACCCCTCGCCAGTTGCAGGGGGGGTGGATGCCACTCACTCGGTTTTTCAGCAATAACTCGCGTAAATATCAACTGATTGCGACGAAACTTTCAGTACCCTACTTGCAAACAATTTTACACTTATTCTAAAAAAAAATCAGTTGTAGGTCACATGATCCGTGACCTTTGCCTGTTTCTCAAGGTCATGTCAGGTGCAACTGGCGTCCGTAGTATTTATTCTTTGTAACTTGTTGCAGTTTCATAGTGTTTGGTTGTTCAGGAGCATATGCACAGGTGTTTCCAGGTGACAGTTGTGGTTTCCCTTGAGATTGTGACATCGATTGACCTTTTCAGAGGTCAACCGAGGTCACTGACCTCACGATGACCTGATATTACTTGTTTGGCTTCTGGCAATTTCTAGGACATTTTGTGACGCTGATTTCAAATATGGGATCCAAATTACATAATTATATGTTCTACTGGGGTCATGCGCCTCCACAGGTCAAACGAGGTCACTGACCTCAAATGACCTGACATGACCTGACATGACCTTTTCGGAATTGGCAGTTTCTAGGACATTTTGTGACGCTGATTTCCAATTTTGCACCCATATACATAATGATATGCTTCCTTCGCGATTCTGGCTCGATTACATTCAATTTATACGCATTTACAATTTTGTTGAATTTTGGGTCATTGACATGACCTCAGAGATCACCTAATGGACATAGGACCTTAAAATCGGGCATTAATGGCTTTCTCTCGTGACAAGCAACACGCTCGTTTTTGAATCGAAGCTCTAGCCCAATTAGGGGGCGAAACTCTAGGGGGGGGGGGGTGTACCCCCTGCACGGTCACGCACTGATGGGGCGCGCTGCACGGGCGAGGGTTAAGCAAAGTTTTTTTTTGACATACATGTCCTCTATGGACGTCAAGTGGTCGAAGTGCTACGCAATAGCCGTTTAAAAATAAATTATTTTCGCGACCGATTACAATGCATCAATATCTAAAATTAGAGCGCTCTATTTTTAGAGTATTTCCCTACTGTGTCTCCAACTGATATACCCACTTACATGGCCGGGAAAACCAACTCATCCGTTTTTATCTATCCGATTTAAACAGTTTAAACTGCCCATGGAAATAGGGTCAGTGACTGAACCAAACAACTTTTCCGCTACATGACTAAAAACTGATTGAAACGCGCCAAGTCACAAGTTTTCTTCGAACAAACGAGCCAGCGTACGAGCGACCCGGCCGGCCTGACAGAGGTGTGGCGTGCATCATGACCGGCCCGACAGAGATGTGGCGTGCATCATGAGGTGATTTTTGGCATCAGCCATCCTCAGTGTCATCAGTGATTTTTGGCGTCACCGTCAGCTAATTGGTTTGACACGTTGGGTTGTCGGCGGAGCCCGCGGTGCCGCTCGGGGTGCGCCGAAACCCTCCCAGATCGATCCGCCCGACAATGCTCGCCGACTAACGCTGCAGCCCCGGCTGGCGCGCCCCCGGACCTGGCAGTCGGACAGAGGGTGCAGCCACCTCTGGGCTAAGGGCTGCAGCTCAGCCCCCGCCACATCTTGGCTGAGGGCTGCATCTCAGCTCCCGCCATCTCTGGGATGAGGGCTGCAGCTCAGCCCCCCTCCCCCATCTCTGGGATGAGGCTGCAGCTCAGCCCCCGCCATCTTTGGGCTGAGGGGCTGCAGCTCAGCCCTCCGCCATCTCTGGGCTGAGGGCTGCAGCTCAGCCCCCGCCACCTCTGGGCTGAGGGCTGCAGCTCAGCCCCGCCACCTCTGGGCTTGAGGGCTGCAGCTCAGCCCCCGCCACCTCTGGGCTGAGGGCTGCAGCTCAGCCCTCGCCACCTCTGCCGCATCGCTCTGTAGTCAATGCCAGCCGTTATGGCTGTGGGCCTTTAATCCGCAGAATGTAGTTATGACACCGCTTTCGCTGCAGTAACTTCCTTGTCGACAGCCAGCAGCAAAGCCGTGAGCTATGCAAATGGGAACTGGACTGAAATGCATACATCGTTGATACCGACTCCAGGCGAGAATACAAAATATAGCATCCATGCCTGATGTAACGAAGTATTCCATTAATATTTTGCAGCATTTTGGCACTCGAGTTTATGCAAAAGCTCTTTGTCAGAGTGGCAAAAATGAATAAACATGGCTGTGAAAGTATGTTCAATACCAGTGAGAACGCGTCTGCAAAGGTGCGTCAAATTCCTTGACTATTTCTGTCAGGTACGACCTATGCAGGCGACGTGGAACATTCTTCACGGTAAGGTGGCGATATAACTACAGGTATGGCAGCATATGTAAACTGGATTTTAGTGCGATAATTTGTGTAATATAAATTAGACAAATAGTACGTTTTATCCATGTATAAAACCTTTGTTTAACCTTTTAACCATTTAGTGAACTTTGATTCGGGACGGAACCCCTGCCAATGCACACGATTTGTGATTTGCCAATCTACAGAAGGAAGGTCCGGAAGGAAGGAAATCATTTGGCGTCATTTGACTGGTACCGCTTTCACCTTCTGAATACATCATCTATCTAATCTATCTATTCTATCCTATCTATCTTCTATCTATATCTACCTTGTCCGATTTCGGTCGAAGAAGTACTCGTTCCCTCAGAGGATCGAAGTAGCGGATCCTCCTTGGCCGGGTCTCCGAGCAAAGTGTCGGGAAACTGGTTCAGCGTCCGCAGCTGGGTCTCAAACCTCAATCCGCTCACCTGAGGGTCACACAGGTCACTGTCGGGGTCACACAGGTCAAAACCCCAACCGACCAGGCTGCCACAGATCATAGCAGGCTTGTATAACAGGTCGAATAGATAGATAGATCAAACAGGTCGAATAGGTCACAATCTGTCTCTGAGAAAATATGATCGGTTGTTTGCGTCACTTTCCGGCTGAAACATGTTACACAGTCACAGTTCACACATCAACACAGCTAGGTCACAGCCACATGTTACAGTCACACATCGACACATCTAGGTCACAGCCACATGTTACAGTCACACATCGACACAGCTAGGTCACAGCCATATGTTACAGTCACACATCGACACAGCTAGGTCACAGTCACATGTTACAGTGACACATCGACACAGCTAGGTCACAGTCACATGTTACAGTCATACATCGACACAGCCAGATCACAGCCACATGTACAGTCAACACATCGACACAGCCAGGTCACAGCCACATGTTACAGTCACACATCGACACAGCTAGGTCACAGCCACATGTTACAGTCACACATCGACACAGCTAGGTCACAGCCACATGTTACAGTCACACATCGACACAGCTAGGTCACAGTCACATGTTACAGTCACACATCGACACAGCTAGGTCACAGTCACATGTTACAGTCATACATCAACACAGCCAGATCACAGCACATGTTACAGTCACACATCGACACAGCCAGGTCACAGTCACATGTTACAGTCACACACCGACACAGCCAGGTCACAGTCACATGTTACAGTCACACATCGACACAGCCAGGTCACAGCCACATGTTACATTCACACATCGACACAGCCAGGTCACAGCCACATGTTACAGTCACACATCGACACAGCCAGGTCACAGTCACATGTTACAGTCACACATCGACACAGCCAGGTAACAGCCACATGTACAGTCACACATCGACACAGCCCAGGTCACAGCCACATGTTACAGTCACACATCGACACAGCCAGGTCACAGCCACATGTTACAGTGACACATCGACACAGCTAGGTCACAGTCACATCCTGTATGTCATAACTGGCTCTACACTGAATCCACAGGTTACTCGCCGTGGTGTGTTGCGAGCGACATCGAATATATAGATTAAGATTAAGCTGAGAATTGCTCTATTGTTGATTATATTTGCACTTTCTGACATTTTTGTTAGTATTTGTAAGAACCGTTTGTTTTGGAAGGTAATTGGCTGCCTAGAATACATGCTTCCTGTGTTCATGAATATAAAATGTAACCACATTGCATGTGCCACAACGGCACATCGTCATGACAATACTGGCATACACAACAACACAATGCAAGCTGTCTGAACTGCTAAACAAGTCGATACAATGTTTCAAGTCTGATGCTTCGAGGAAAACAAAGGAAAGCGGGAATCCTTATTACAGACCGTGCTAAAGCGCTGTGCTAAAGCGCTGTTTACATGCCGCCTGTAGAACCTATTACTCAGCGCTTTCTTGCTTAGCAGGTAGTGCAGAGCTAATTCCGTGTGTGGTTGCTGATATAAAATAACTGTGGTAACAAGACTGTGGTGCAGCGGTATATCTGCAATTTACAGAGAGTATAACGTCAGAGTATGGATAAACACATTTAGGGCCAGGTAGAGGCCATTTAACACATTTAGGCAAACCTAGAGTAACTGTACACGATGGAAATATCAATGCAATGCCAAATTTAGTTTTTACACATCATTTTTTGTTATGTTGCAATAAAAGTTGCAATATATGTTGCAAAAATATTAAAGCACTGTGGTGATATTTCTCCCAAACTCTTCTTGAAGGTAGTTTATCATAAGGAATACGTTTGTTAGAAACCAAGTTTCATGACAATACAATAAAAGTTCTCGCAGGTAATATCGTCTCATTCTATTCGCTATAACTCGCACGTTAGCTTCTCTAAAAAGTCATTTTGATTTGTTTAACACGCACACGCACATACTGCATATGGCAACATAGCACTATAAAGAAGAGCCCACAAATAATCTCAGGTAATGCACGTTAAAAGCTTGCAAAAAGGCAAAAATAAACTGCTTACATAATGTGTGACGCATTAGACATCAGGGATCCTCTCACCATTTTGGCTGGAGTTATTTTGAACTTCAGTCATAATGGAGCTAAATTGCAGCATAATTCTCCAAATTGGCCATTAAATCATGTTTATTGGGGATTGAACTCACAGGTCAAGCCGCTTCCAAAAATATAATCGCATGCTATTTCACAGTTGCTTTACTCAACTGTCATTGGATCCATTATCACTCAATAATTACTCTGAAACTCAAAAGTGGCTCCAGCAATCACTTTATGGACCCACAGATGGTGATATCTATCTTCTTTGACTGAGGGAAATAATATTTCACTCAAATCTTGCCTTTGATGGTCATGTGCACGCTTTTTATCATTGATGTTCTTGAAAATATTAAAGCAATATGTATCGCATATTTTGGCGACACATCGATATTATATGTATGTTTTAAATCTGTGCTCCCTAAAAAATGCACGAGTAATTATAGCTTACGCTACGAAAAACATGTACAGAGAACAACATTGACACATAAATATATCATGACATTGGACTTTATAGACCGAACTACTCAGTACATAGCAACCAAATTGTACTGAGTGATGTAGATATACCTGGATCAGGGAACACCATGTCGCCTGGGTGACTCGTACTCACGATGGATCAGGTGAGGACAATGTCGCCTGGGTGACTCGTACTCACCATGGATCAGGGAGGACAATGTCGCCTGGGTGAGCTCGTACTCACCATGGATCAGGGAGGGACAATGTCGCCTGGGTGATCTCGTACTCACGATGGATCAGGGAGGACAATGTCGCCTGGGTGACTCGTACTCACGATGGATCAGGGAGGACAATGTCGCCTGGGTGACTCGTACTCACCATGGATCAGGGAGGACAATGTCGCCTGGGTGACTCGTACTCACCATGGATCAGGGGAGGACAATGTCGCCTGGGTGACTCGTACTCACGATGGATCAGGGAGGGACAATGTCGCCTGGGTGACTCGTACTCACGATGGATCAGGGAGGGACAATGTCGCCTGGGTGACTCGTACTCACGATGGATCAGGGGAGGACAATGTCGCCTGGGTGACTCGTACTCACCATGGATCAGGGAGGACAATGTCGCCTGGGTGACTCGTACTCACGATGGATCAGGGAGGACAATGTCGCCTGGGTGACTCGTACTCACGATGGATCAGGGGAGGACAATGTCGCCTGGGTGACTCGTACTCACGATGGATCAGTGAGGACAATGTCGCCTGGGTGACTCGTACTCACGATGGATCAGGGAGGACAATGTCGCCTGGGTGACTCGTACTCACGATGGATCAGGGAGGACAATGTCGCCTGGGTGACGTCGTACTCACCATGGATCAGGGGAGGACAATGTCGCCCTGGGTGACTCGTACTCACCATGGATCAGGGAGGACAATGTCGCCTGGGTGACTCGTACTCACGATGGACAGGGAGGACAATGTCGCCTGGGTGACTCGTACTCACGATGGATCAGGGAGGACAATGTCGCCTGGGTGACTCGTACTCACGATGGATCAGGGGAGGACAATGTCGCCTGGGTGACTCGTACTCACGATGGATCAGTGAACACCATGTCGCCTGGGTGACTCGTACTCACGATGGATCAGAGAGGGACAATGTCGCCTGGGTGACTCGTACTCACGATTGGATCAGGGAGGACAATGTCGCCTGGGGTGACTCGTTACTCACGATGGATCAGGGAGGACAATGTCGCCTGGGTGACTCGTACTCACGATGGATCAGGGAGGACAATGTCGCCTGGGTGACTCGTACTCACGATGGATCAGAGAGGACAATGTCGCCTGGGTGACTCGTACTCACGATGGATCAGGGAACACAATGTCGCCTGGGTGACTCGTACTCACGATGGATCAGGAGGACAATGTCGCCTGGGTGACTCGTACTCACCATGGATCAGGGAGGACAATGTCGCCTGGGTGACTCGTACTCACGATGGATCAGGGAGGACAATGTCGCCTGGGTGACTCGTACTCACGATGGATCAGAGAGGACAATGTCGCCTGGGTGACTCGTACTCACGATGGATCAGGTGAGGACAATGTCGCCTGGGTGACTCGTACTCACGATGGATCAGAGAGGACAATGTCCGCCTGGTGACTCGTACTCACCATGGATCAGGGAGGACAATGTCGCCTGGGGTGACTCGTACTCACGATGGATCAGGGAGGACAATGTCGCCTGGGGTGACTCGTACTCACCATGGATCAGGGAGGACAATGTCGGCCTGGGTGACTCGTACTCACGATTGGATCAGGGAGGACAATGTCGCCTGGGTGACTCGTACTCACCATGGATCAGGGAGGACAATGTCGCCTGGGTGACTCGTACTCACGATGGATCAGGGAGGACAATGTCGCCTGGGTGACTCGTACTCACGATGGATCAGGGAGGACAATGTCGCCTGGGTGACTCGTACTCACCATGGATCAGGGAGGACAATGTCGCCTGGGTGACTCGTACTCACGATGGATCAGGGAGGACAATGTCGCCTGGGTGACTCGTACTCACCATGGATCAGGGAGGACAATGTCGCCTGGGTGACTCGTACTCACGATGGATCAGGGAGGACAATGTCGCCTGGGTGACTCGTACTCACGATGGATCAGGGAGGACAATGTCGCCTGGGTGACTCGTACTCACGATGGATCAGAGAGGACAATGTCGCCTGGGTGACTCGTACTCACGATGGATCAGGGAGGACATGTCGCCTGGGTGACTCGTACTCACGATGGATCAGGGAGGACAATGTCGCCTGGGTGACTCGTACTCACCATGGATCAGGGGAGGACAATGTCCCGCCTGGGTGACTCGTACTCACGATGGATCAGGGAGGACAATGTCGCCTGGGTGACTCGTACTCACGATGGATCAGGGAGGACAATGTCGCCTGGGTGACTCGTACTCACCATGGATCAGGGAGGACAATGTCGCCTGGGTGACTCGTACTCACCATGGATCAGGGGAGGACAATGTCGCCTGGGTGACTCGTACTCACGATGGATCAGGGAGGACAATGTCGCCTGGGTGACTCGTACTCACGATGGATCAGGGAGGACAATGTCGCCTGGGTGACTCGTACTCACGATGGATCAGGGGAGGACAATGTCGCCTGGGTGACTCGTACTCACGATGGATCAGGGAGGACAATGTCGCCTGGGTGACTCGTACTCACGATGGATCAGGGAGGACAATGTCGCCTGGGTGACTCGTACTCACCATGGATCAGGGAGGGACAATGTCGCCTGGGTGACTCGTACTCACCATGGATCAGGGGAGGACAATGTCGCCTGGGTGACTCGTACTCACCATGGATCAGGAGGACAATGTCGCCTGGGTGACTGCGTACTCACCATGGATCAGGGAGGGACAATGTGGCCTGGGTGACTCGTACTCACCATGGATCAGGAGAGGACAATGTCGCCTGGGTGACTCGTACTCACCATGGATCAGGGAGGACAATGTCGCCTGGGTGACTCGTACTCACGATGAATCAGAGAGGACTAATGTCGCCTGGGTGACTCGTACTCACGATGAATCAGAGAGGACAATGTCGCCTGGGGTGACTCGTACTCACGATGGAATCAGAGAGGACAATGTCGCCTGGGTGACTCGTACTCACGATGAATCAGAGAGGACAATGTCGCCTGGGTGACTCGTACTCACGATGAATCAGAAGAGGACAATGTCGCCTGGGTGACTCGTACTCACGATGGATCAGAGAGGGACAATGTCGCCTGGGTGACTCGTACTCACGATGAATCAGAGAGGACAATGTCGCCTGGGTGACTCGTACTCACGATGGATCAGGGAGGGACAATGTCGCCTGGGTGACTCGTACTCACGATGGATCAGGGAACACCATGTCGCCCTGGGTGACTCGTACTCACGATGGATCAGGGAGGACCATGTCGCCTGGGTGACTCGTACTCACGATGGATCAGGGAGGACAATGTCGCCTGGGTGACTCGTACTCACGATGGATCAGGGGAGGACAATGTCGCCTGGGTGACTCGTACTCACCATGGATCAGGGAGGGCAATGTCGCCTGGGTGACTCGTACTCACGATGGATCAGGGGAGGACAATGTCGCCTGGGTGGAACTCGTACTCACGATGGATCAGGGAGGACAATGTCGCCTGGGTGACTCGTACTCACGATGGATCAGGGAGGACAATGTCGCCTGGGTGACTCGTACTCACGATGGATCAGGGAGGACAATGTCGCCTGGGTGACTCGTACTCACCATGGATCAGGGAGGACAATGTCGCCTGGGTGACTCGTACTCACGATGGATCAGGGAGGACAATGTCGCCTGGGTGACTCGTACTCACGATGGATCAGGGAGGACAATGTCGCCTGGGTGACTCGTACTCACGATGGATCAGGGAGGGACAATGTCGCCTGGGTGACTCGTACTCACGCATGGATCAGGGAGGACAATGTCGCCTGGGTGACTCGTACTCACGATGGATCAGGGAGGATAATGTCGCCTGGGTGACTCGTACTCACGATGGATCAGGGAGGACAATGTCGCCTGGGTGACTCGTACTCACGATGGATCAGGGAGGACAATGTCGCCTGGGTGACTCGTACTCACGATGGATCAGGGAGGATAATGTCGCCTGGGTGACTCGTACTCACCATGGATCAGGGAGGACAATGTCGCCCTGGGTTGACTCGTACTCCGATGGACAGAGAGGACAATGTCGCCTGGGTGACTCGTACTCACCATGGATCAGGGAGGACAATGTCGCCTGGGTGACTCGTACTCACCATGGATCAGGGAGGACAATGTGGCCTGGGTGACTCGTACTCACGATGGATCAGGGAACACAATGTCGCCCTGGGTGACTCGTACTCGACGATGGGATCAGGGAGGACAATGTCGCCTGGGTGACTCGTACTCACACATGGATCAGGGAGGACAATATCGCCTGGGTGGACTCGTACTCACGATGGATCAGGGAGGACAATGTCGCCTGGGTGACTCGTACTCACGATGGATCAGGGAGGACAATGTCGCCTGGGTGACTCGTACTCACGATGATCAGGGAGACAATGTCGCCTGGGTGACTCGTACTCACCATGGATCAGGGGAGGACAATGTCGCCTGGGTGACTCGTACTCACGATGGATCAGGGAGGACAATGTCGCCTGGGTGACTCGTACTCACGATGGATCAGGGAGGACCATGTCGCCTGGGTGGACTCGTACTCACGATGGATCAGGAGGACCAATGTCGCCTGGGTGACTCGTACTCACCATGGATCAGGGAGGACAATGTCGCCTGAGTGACTCGTACTCACGATGGATCAGGGAGGACAATGTCGCCTGGGTGACTCGTACTCACGATGGATCAGAGAGGACAATGTCGCCTTGGGTGACTCGTACTCACGATGGATCAGGGAGGACAATGTCGCCTGGGTGACTCGTTACTCACGATGGATCAGGAGGACAATGTCGCCTGGGTGACTCGTACTCACGATGGATCAGGGAGGACAATGTCGCCTGGGTGACTCATACTCACGATGGACAGGGAGGACAATGTCGCCTGGGTGACTCGTACTCACCATGGATCAGGGAGGATAATGTCGCCTGGGTGACTCGTACTCACCATGGATCAGGGGAGGGACAATGTCGCCTGGGTGACTCGTACTCACGATGGAATCAGGGATGGACAATGTCGCCTGGGTGACTCGTACTCACGATGGATCAGGGAGGACAATGTCGCCTGGTGACTCGTTACTCACGATGGATCAGGGAGGACAATGTCGCCTGGGTGACTCGTACTCACGATGGATCAGGGAGGACAATGTCGCTGGGTGACTCGTACTCACGATGGATCAGGGAGGACAATGTCGCCTGGGTGACTCGTACTCACGATGGATCAGGGAGGACAATGTCGCCTGGGTGACTCGTACTCACGATGGATCAGGAGGACAATGTCGCCTGGGTGACTCGTACTCACGATGGATCAGGGAGGACATTGTCGCCTGGGTGGACTCGTACTCACGATGGATCAGGAGAGGACAATGTCGCCTGGGGGTGACTCGTACTCACGATGGATCAGGGAGGACAATGTCGCCTGGGTGACTCGTACTCACGATGGATCAGGGAGGACAATGTCAGCCTGGGTGACTCGTACTCACGATGGATCAGGGAGGACAATGTCGCCTGGGTGACTCGTAACTCACGATGGATCAGGGAGGACAATGTCGCCTGGGTGACTCGTACTCACGATGGATCAGGGAGGACAATGTCGCCTGGGTTGACTCGTACTCACGATGGATCAGGGAGGACAATGTCGCCTGGGTGACTCGTACTCAGCCATGGATCAGGGAGGGGACAATGTCGCCTGGGTGACTCGTACTCACGATGGATCAGGGAGGACAATGTCGCCTGGGTGACTCGTACTCACCATGGATCAGGGAGGACAATGTCGCCTGGGTGACTCGTACTCGCCATGGATCAGGGAGGACAATGTCGCCTGGGTGACTCGTACTCACGATGGATCAGGGAGGACAATGTCGCCTGGGTGACTCGTACTCACCATGGATCAGGGAGGACAATGTCGCTGGGGTGACTCGTACTCACCGATGGATCAGGGAGGACAATGTCGCCTGGGTGACTCGTACTCACCATGGATCAGGGAGGACAATGTCGCCTGGGTGACTCGTACTCACGATGGATCAGGGAGGACAATGGTCGCCTGGGTGACTCGTACTCACGATGGATCAGGGGGGACATGTGCTGGACAGTCCCTGGTGACTCGTACTCACCATGGATCAGGGAGGACAATGTCGCCTGGGTGACTCGTACTCACGATGGATCAGGGAGGACAATGTCGCCTGGGGTGACTCGTACTCACCATGGATCAGGGAGGACAATGTCGCCTGGGTGACTCGTACTCACGATGGATCAGGGAGGGACAATGTCGCCTGGGTGACTCGTACTCACGATGGATCAGGGGAGGACAATGTCGCCTGGGTGACTCGTACTCACGATGGATCAGGGAGGACAATGTCGGCCTGGGTGACTCGTACTCACGATGGATCAGGGAGGACAATGTCGCCTGGGTGACTCGTACTCACCATGGATCAGGAGGACAATGTCGCCTGGGTGACTCGTACTCACCATGGATCAGGGAGGACAATGTCGCCTGGGTGACTCGTATCTCACCATGGATCAGGGAGGACAATGTCGCCTGGGTGACTCGTACTCACGATGGATCAGGGAGGACAATGTCGCCTGGGTGACTCGTACTCACCATGGATCAGGGAGGACAATGTCGCCTGGGTGACTCGTACTCACCGATGGATCAGGGAGGACAATGTCGCCTGGGTGACTCAGTACTCACCGATGGGATCAGGGAGGACAATGTCGCCTGGGTGACTCGTACTCACCATGGATCAGGGGAGGACAATGTCGCCTGGGTGACTCGTACTCACGATGGATCAGGGAGGACAATGTCGCCTGGGTGACTCGTACTCACCATGGATCAGGGAGGGGCAATGTCGCCTGGGTGACTCGTACTCACGATGGATCAGGGAGGACAATGTCGCCTGGGTGACTCGTACTCACCATGGATCAGGGAGGACAATGTCGCCTGGGTGACTCGTACTCACGATGGATCAGGGAGGACAATGTCGCCTGGGTGACTCGTACTCACGATGGATCAGGGGAGGACAATGTCGCCTGGGTGACTCGTACTCACCATGGATCAGGGAGGACAATGTCGCCTGGGTGACTCGTACTCACGATGGATCAGGGAGGATAATGTCGCCTGGGTGACTCGTACTCACGATGGATCAGGGAGGACAATGTCGCCTGGGTGACTCGTACTCACCGATGGATCAGGGAGGACAATGTCGCCCTGGGTGACTCGTACTCACCATGGATCAGGGAGGAGGCAATGTCGCCTGGGTGACTCGTACTCACGATGGATCAGGGAGGACAATGTCGCCTGGGTGACTCGTACTCACGATGGATCAGGGAGGACAATGTCGCCTGGGTGACTCGTACTCACGATGGATCAGGAGGACAATGTCGCCTGGGTGACTCGTACTCACGATGATCAGAGAGGGACAAATCGGCCTGGTGACTCGTACTCACGATGGATCAGGGAGGACAATGTCGCCTGGGTGACTCGTACTCACGATGGATCAGGGAGGACAATGTCGCCTGGGTGACTCGTACTTCACGATGGATCAGGAGGACAATGTCGCCTGGGTGACTCGTACTCACGATGGATCAGAGGAGGACAATGTCGCCTGGGTGACTCGTACTCACGATGGATCAGGAGGACAATGTCGCCTGGGTGACTCGTACTCACGATGGATCAGGGAGGACAATGTCGCCTGGGTGACTCGTACTCACGATGGATCAGGGAGGACAATGTCGCCTGGTGACTCGTACTCACGATGGATCAGGGAGGACAATGTCGCCTGGGTGACTCGTACTCACGATGGATCAGGAGGACAATGTCGCCTGGGTGACTCGTACTCACGATGATCAGGGAGGACAATGTCGCCTGGGTGACTCGTACTCACGATGGATCAGGAGGGAGGACATGTCGCCTGGGTGACTCGTACTCACGATGGATCAGGGAGGACAATGTCGCCTGGTGACTCGTACTCACGATGGATCAGGGAGGACAATGTCGCCTGGGTGACTCGTACTCACGATGGATCAGGGAGGACAATGTCGCCTGGGTGACTCGTACTCACGATGGATCAGGGAGGACAATGTCGCCTGGGTGACTCGTACTCACGATGGATCAGGGAGGGACAATGTCGCCTGGGTGACTCGTACTCACGATGGATCAGGAGAGGACAATGTCGCCTGGGTGACTCGTACTCACGATGGATCAGGGAGGACAATGTCGCCCTGGGTGACTCGTACTCACGATGGGATCAGGAGGACAATGTCGCCTGGGTGACTCGTACTCACGATGGATCAGGGGAGGACAATGTCGCCTGGGTGACTCGTACTCACGATGGATCAGGGAGGACAATGTCGCCTGGGTGACTCGTACTCGCACGTGGATCAGGGAGGACAATGTCGCCTGGGTGACTCGTACTCACGATGGATCAGGGAGGACAATGTCGCCTGGGTGACTCGTACTCACGATGGATCAGGGAGGACAATGTCGCCTGGGTGACTCGTACTCACGATGGATCAAGGTGAGGACAATGTCGCCTGGGTGACTCGTACTCACCATGGACCAGGGAGGACAATGTCGCCTGGGTGACTCGTACTCACGATGGATCAGGGAGGACAATGTCGCCTGGGTGACTCGTACTCACGATGGATCAGGGAGGGACAATGTCGCCTGGGTGACTCGTACTCACGATGGATCAGGGAGGACAATGTCGCCTGGGTGACTCGTACTCACGATGGATCAGAGGAGGACAATGTCGCCTGGGTGACTCGTACTCACGATGGATCAGGGAGGACAATGTCGCCTGGGTGACTCGTACTCACGATGGATCAGGGAGGACAATGTCGCCTGGGTGACTCGTACTCACCATGGATCAGGGAGGACAATGTCGCCTGGGTGACTCGTACTCACGATGGATCAGAGAGGACAATGTCGCCTGGGTGACTCGTACTCACCATGGATCAGGGAGGACAATGTCGCCTGGGTGACTCGTACTCACCATGGATCAGGGAGGACAATGTCGCCTGGGTGACTCGTACTCACGATGGATCAGGGAGGACAATGTCGCCTGGGTGACTCGTACTCACGATGGATCAGGGAGGACAATGTCGCCTGGGTGACTCGTACTCACGATGGATCAGGGAGGACAATGTCGCCTGGGTGACTCGTACTCACGATGGATCAGGGAGGACAATGTGGCCTGGGTGACTCGTACTCACCATGGATCAGGGAGGACAATGTCGCCTGGGTGACTCGTACTCACGATGGATCAGGGAGGACAATGTCGCCTGGGTGACTCGTACTCACCATGGATCAGGGAGGACAATGTCGCCTGGGTGACTCGTACTCACGATGGATCAGGGAGGACAATGTCGCCTGGGTGACTCGTACTCACGATGGATCAGGGAGGACAATGTCGCCTGGGTGACTCGTACTCACGATGGATCAGGGAGGACAATGTCGCCTGGGTGACTCGTACTCACCATGGATCAGGGAGGACAATGTCGCCTGGGTGACTCGTACTCACGATGGATCAGAGAGGACAATGTCGCCTGGGTGACTCGTACTCACGATGGATCAGGGAGGACAATGTCGCCTGGGTGACTCGTACTCACGATGGATCAGGGAGGACAATGTCGCCTGAGTGACTCGTACTCACGATGGATCAGGGAGGACAATGTTGCCTGGGTGACTCGTACTCACGATGGATCAGGGAGGACAATGTCGCCTGAGTGACTCGTACTCACGATGGATCAGGGAGGACAATGTCGCCTGGGTGACTCGTACTCACCATGGATCAGGGAGGACAATGTCGCCTGGGTGACTCGTACTCACCATGGATCAGGGAGGACAATGTCGCCTGGGTGACTCGTACTCACGATGGATCAGAGAGGACAATGTCGCCTGGGTGACTCGTACTCACGATGGATCAGGGAGGACAATGTCGCCTGGGTGACTCGTACTCACGATGGATCAGGGAGGACAATGTCGCCTGAGTGACTCGTACTCACGATGGATCAGGGAGGACAATGTTGCCTGGGTGACTCGTACTCACGATGGATCAGGGAGGACAATGTCGCCTGGGTGACTCGTACTCACGATGGATCAGGGAGGACAATGTCGCCTGGGTGACTCGTACTCACGATGGATCAGGGAGGACAATGTCGCCTGGGTGACTCGTACTCACGATGGATCAGGGAGGACAATGTCGCCTGGGTGACTCGTACTCACGATGGATCAGGGAGGACAATGTCGCCTGGGTGACTCGTACTCACGATGGATCAGGGAGGACCATGTCGCCTGGGTGACTCGTACTCACGATGGATCAGGGAGGACAATGTCGCCTGGGTGACTCGTACTCACGATGGATCAGGGAGGACAATGTCGCCTGGGTGACTCGTACTCACGATGAATCAGGGAGGACAATGTCGCCTGGGTGACTCGTACTCACCATGGATCAGGGAGGACAATGTCGCCTGGGTGACTCGTACTCACGATGGATCAGGGAGGACAATGTCGCCTGGGTGACTCATACTCACGATGGACCAGGGAGGACAATGTCGCCTGGGTGACTCGTACTCACGATGGATCAGGGAGGACAATGTCGCCTGGGTGACTCGTACTCACGATGGATCAGGGAGGACAATGTCGCCTGGGTGACTCGTACTCACGTTGATCACAACACGCTCGCAGGAGCCGTGTTCGTGCGGAATTGGCTCGAAGTTGCTGACTTGCACCTGAGTGTGACCGCCGCCGCCGTCGTCCGGATTGATCTTTGGCAGCGACCTGCGGAGCACAGGAGGACAGGGTCACCACTGGGGTCACGGTCGGGGTCACGGTCGGGGTCACAGTCGGGGTCACGGTCGGGGTCGGCAGACGGTGCCAGGCTCTGGAGAGGCACACCGCCACCGCCACGTCACGCAACAGCAGCTGCGCCGGGAGATGATACCGACCACTCAGAGACTGGGCCACCGGCCACGCTGGGTTAGTGATAAAGGTTAGATACTAAGTCGCCTTGGGGAGACATCAGGGAGCAAAATCACTATGTTATAATCAAAACTTTGTGTTTGAGCTAACATAAAACACAGCCAGGACGTATACGTGTTTTAATAAGTATCGAAAGATCTCTCTAATGGGCGCCACATAATCTACCCAGCTGCTGTGCCCTAAAGCAAAAAATCATCATTATCGAATATCTCCAGCAAGACAATATCGACTTATAAAAGCTGACCTGATGCTCCTTTACATATAATGAGGTATGCGAATTTTATACTAACACAAACGGATGATATGAACACACAATTAAGATAACTGATAAAACAATTGCCATAAAGCCTAGGTATATGAGATCGCACTATATACTGCATTATCAAGCCGGGCCCACACATAACACAGTCATACCACGCCAACTTTCAGTGCTACTCAGAGAGAGTGAGCTGTATGTCAGCTGTATGCCAGCTGTATGTCAGCTGTATGTCAGCTGTATGTCAGCTGTATGTCAGCTGTATGTCAGCTGTATGTCAGCTGTATGTCAGCTGTATGCCAGCTGTATGTCAGCTGTATGTCAGCTGTATGTCAGCTGTATGTCAGCTGTATGTCAGCTGTATGTCAGCTGTATGTCAGCTGTATGTCAGCTGTATGTCAGCTGTATGTCAGCTGTATGTCAGCTGTATGTCAGCTGTATGTCAGCTGTATGTCAGCTGTATGTCAGCTGTATGTCAGCTGTATGTCACATTCAAGTAAGCGGCAATCCGCATTGCCGCTTGGCAATCAATGCGGCTTACATTCGCATTGATGCACCACATTTTCTGAACTCCTGCGTGATGAACATCATGTTGGTGTTAATCACGTGATGAACATCATGTTGGTGTTCATCACGTGATGAACATCATGTTGGTGTTCATCACGTGATGAACATCATGTTGATGTTCATCACGTGATGAACATCATGTTGGTGTTCATCACGTGATGAACATCATGTTGGTGTTCATCACGTGATGAACATCATGTTGGTGTTCATCACGTGATGAACATCATGTTGATGTTCATCACGTGATGAACATCATGTTGGTGTTCATCACGTGATGAACATCATGTTGGTGTTCATCACGTGATGAACATCATGTTGGTGTTCATCACGTGATGAACATCATGTTGGTGTTATTTATTATTAAATATGGAGTCTCCGAATCCCATATCACATATTTTGTTTAAACAATAATTGTAACTGATCCACGAAAGATGTATATTGACGATAATAACTAAAAACAATGTTTATGCATACTTGGTATCGAAAGCTTTACATAAACATTGTTTTGAGTTATTATTGTCAATTTAAGAAATAAGTTGCCAAAGCATGCTGGTTTACAACTATGCAATATGCATCATTCAGTGCTATTAATCTTTTTTTCCAGAACAAAATGTCTGTTCTATTTAAAACATGTATAATTCCAGTCCAGGTACTTCAAATTGTCTAGGAATACTTGGTGAACATAACTAACTTGCAAGTGTGCACGATATCGTGCCGAAAAGATGGTACGAAACAAAACTAACCAAAAGCTTAATATTGTGGCATTGGAACCAAGCTTTTGCGTGTTACATCTTCCAGTTATTTGCAAAAATAAACATAGACATGCATAAACATGAAAGCCATGGCGAAAACCCACCATGAATTGCATACCATAGTATTTATGTGTTGTACATAACTTCGTTTAAATGCTAATTGAAAATAATAATATGCAGTGGAAACAGTAGGTACTGCATGCAACATGCAGACATTGCATCAGAACTTTAGCATACAAGTTACAGCAGCAGCAGTTTATATTAATTAACACGCGCCCTGGAGGGCCTCTGATAATTACACGCCCTGGAGGGGGGGGGGTCGGATTTCGCCCCCCCCTATGATCTCGAAAACCACGCAACGTAGCGACAAGCAGGAAACGCCGTTAGATAGCTCGAGACAAGCTTTTTCGAAAGTATTTCGTTTTTTTCAGGGCAATATTGAGGTCACCAGAGGTCATCAAGGGTCAGATTTTCAAGTTTTCAAGACTTCGGTTCGAACACCCCCAAATATCTCGGGAACTATGATAGTTAGCAGCAAACGGAAAAAAGCAATCGAAAATCATTTACAAATGCAACCGACATAGGTGTCATCAGATTTGAGCTCAGGTCAATAGTTTAGGCTCCAGAGGTCATCGAATGTCAAGAAGGTGATGTTGTTTTCAAAACTGTTTTCCCCAAATAACCTTTTACCTAATAAAGATAAAGCAATAATGTTTACGCCATCGCGTGTGTCTTGTCAAGATGCTTCGAATCATATTCATGGTGACCTGGTTAGGTTAACTGAGAAATTTGACCTCAGGTCAAGGTCAAGTGGTGACTCAAGTTGGTCATGTTGCATATTGGGAGACGTATCTCGACAAGACAAACATATTGGTACCGTTTTCTCTTCTCTATCTTCATTATGTCGATAGTTATTGATAAAACCGTGTTGGCGGTCACAAAATTGACCTGACCTTAGGTCACCGATATTATAAATCTGAGATAAACAAATTGTTGGTATCTATGACCTTATGAAGTCCTGCAAGATTGAAACCGATCGGCGTAAAACTGTGGCTGTGGTACTACTTCAAACGTTTTGGAGTTGAGGTCATCACGTGACCTGGTCTGGTGACCTGACCTGAGATGACCTGAGGCCAAGAATTTTACATAATGCGGGAAGTTCATTTCTAAACAGGTATACAAAAAACGGTGGCGCTGCGCGCCGCCGTTTTTACGCTATCCTCGAAAAACCGGAGGGGTGGGCGGATTTCGCCCCCCTCCAGGGCGCGTGTTAAGCGACGAAGCCAAACCAGTAACTACAGTTGTATAAACAAAATCGAAGAATTTAAAGATGCTTTAATGTGCACAATTTCTGTACTATAATCTTAACCCTCGCCAGTGCAAGGTCTGATACCTACATGACCGTGCCGGGGGGGGGGGGGGGGGGCACGACCCCTGGCGTTCGCTCCTACAATAATTGAGCTAGAGCTTCGATTAAAAAATGAGCGTTTTGCTTGTGATGAGTGGAAGCCGTTGATACTTGATTTTAAGGTCATGGGTCATCAGGTGACCTCTGAGGTCATATCAATGACCCGGATGTCATCCAATCGTGCATGTGTAGAGATTTAATTATAATCGACCTAGAGTCGTGAATGAAAATGCAGCACATTTGTTTTTGTTAGAGGAATGCATTTCCATTAACTCTAGATCCATGTTGACCCTTGACCTGATGACCTGATGTCTTGATTTGACCTTTGACCTTTGCTATAATATCACTATTAGATATCCGCATTCATGCTTGTACATCATAGACGGTTGTTTTGTGTTGATCTATAGTTGGTAGAGATCGGCAAAGCATACTTGGACGTGAAATGTACTTAAAATCCACGGGAGGTCATCTTATCTTTGGTCATCTTAGGTCGTCGGAGGTCAGTGACCTCGGTTGACCTGTGACAGAGCATGCCCCCATTGAACATATAATTATGCAAAATGGGTGCCAAATTTGAAATCAGCGTCACAAAATGTCCTAGAAACTACCAGAGTCCAAAAAGGTCCTCTCAGGTCATCGGAGGTCAGTGACCTCGGTTGACCAATGAAGGTGCATGACCCCAGTGGAACATATACTTATGTAAAATGGATGACAAATTTGAAATCAGCGTCACAAAATGTCCAAGAAACTGCCAAAGGCCAAAAAAGTCATCTCAGGTCATCGGAGGTCACGGTCTCAGTGGAAGCCAAAAATGTGACCTGTTAACACTTGTGCATTTGCTCCTGAACAAGTTGCAAGCATTGATACTACGGGACGCCAGTTGCGCCTGACATGACCTTGAGAAACAGGTAATAGGTCACGGGTCATGAAGACTAGAAATGTGAAATTTTTAGAGTATGTGTCAAATTGTTTACAAGTAGAGTACTAAAAGTTTCATCGCAATCCGTTGATAAATACGTGAGTTATTCAGGAAAACCCGAGGGGGTGGCATCCACCATCCCCCCTGCACTGGCGAGGGTTAAACGTTGCTTGCAACTTTATGCAGTCAGATGAAAACAGCAGTTCTATCCTGTGAGCGACTTCAAGCTTCCTGACCGTCTTTCATCAACCCCAGTATAAAGCCAAGAAGATAAGTCTTAATCCGTTCTAAAGGAAAGAATAAGATAATTTAAGCACAAAAATGTAACGGTCGGTTATGCGTAACGAAAATGTTTGTGCGGCATGTCCATTGCAATGTGAACTTCATAGCTCCTTCACAGTTGCAGTACCTAAACTCTTTACTCTGTAATTATCATTTTTTTCTGTTCGTCATAGCTCAGTCAAGGAGACTACTTTTATTATGTAGTAGTCAAGCTGCCTGAGCCGCCGTCTAATTCCACCACTGCCGCAATCAGCTGTGGATTGTGGATGGCTCGGTACTACCCGCTTCGTTTGCTTGAGATGAAGGGCATGTACGAGCCATACACTAAGCTCGTGGTCACTCATGCTCCTGTCCATAGGGTGAAAAGGGTTTCACAGTCTTACAGTCTTAAAAGGGTTTCACAGAGGTGGTGGTTTCACAGTCTTACCGGGCCCAGATGTGGTGGTTTCACAGTCTCACCGGGCCCAGAGGTGGTGGTTTCACAGTCTCACCGGGCCCAGAGGTGGTGGTTTCACAGTCTTACCGGGCCCAGAGGTGGTTGATGTCTGACACAGACCCCGTTTACATGAGTCAGCGAAACTGACGATAAGCAAAAAATACGCATTTTTGGCTCATGTTGACAGGTCCTGGCGAGGCGAAACTGACGATCTGGCTTATAGTGAATTTCCACTGGCGCTATCGGAAACGTACGATAGACGACCGATAACGGAACGTATCAACTATCCTTTAATTTTGTTTAAAGGTACTTTAAAGAAAGTTTGACAAAACCGCAAAGCTAGTTAAAGTCGTATACCAAATATTTTTGCTTTGTGTTCTCAGAATGTTCTGTAATGAATAATTTTGCATATTGATGTCTCCATAAGGAGCAGCGTTTCGTTATTGGCGAGAGCAGTGTGCGGCGGCAAGGGATGGGGCGGAGCGTCCGCCGGCTGGCGTTTACCATCAATTATTACGGAACGGGCGCCAGCGTGGGTCCCGTCGGGTCGAGTCCAGTGGCCGCGGATAAGGGGGGTGAGAGCTGCCCCCCCCCACCCCCACTCAAGAAGTTGGAGGGGGGGGGGGGGGGGGGGGGCAAGCATGATTTTGCCCCCCCATAAATTTGTAAGAGTCTCCAAGAATCTCCAAGAAGTTTTTTAACCGAAACAATGACCCAGGGCCCCGATGTGCCCTCAGTCAGCCAGCCTGATGGGCCTTCTAAGGCCGACAGAAGGCCCTCAGTCGGCATGAGTGGCCCTCAGAAGGCCTGATGCTTCAACATTGGCCTGCCCGACGTTTTTTGCGACCATCTAGGGGCCCTGCAAATATAGTGGCCTAAATCCGAGAAGATACCATTTCGCGTTTTTTTTTTGGAGGGGGGGGGGGGGGATTTGGCCGAGGGGGCCCCCTGGGTTTCTTTGCTCCCCCCATCCGAAAATACGATCCGCCGCCACTGGTCGAGTCAACCCGTTTATATGAGTCAACCGCCGGTGTTATCGTAAATTTACGGCAACTGACCCGGTCCCAGCACCCATCAAAACAGGCGCAGTCTTCCCTGGCTTAGCGTCAGTTAGGCCACCCGACAATTACGGAACGGGGACCCGGCTTCCCCGCGCCGACCGGCGGGACCCCCGCTGACGTCTGTTCCGTAATTGATGGTAGACCCATCCCTCGCCGCCGCACACAGCCTTCGTCAATGACAAAACGCTGCTCCTTCTTATGGAGACATCAAATATGCAAAATTATGAATTACAGAACATTCTGAGAACACAAATATAAATATTTTGTATGTGATTTTAACTAGCTTTGCGGTTTTATCAAACTTTCTTTAAAATACCTTTAAACAAAATGAAAGGATAGTTCATACGTTCCGTTGTCAGTTGTCAATCGTAAGTTTCCGATAGCGCCAGTGGAAATTCACCATAAGCCAGATCGTCAGTTTCGACCCACATCGTCGTTTTTGCGTCAGTTTGCTTATCGTAGATTTATGGTAATAGCTGATCGACTCATGTAAACGGGGTACCATTTCCATAAGATTGAATTTGAACTGTCCGTTGCAAAGAATATTCTTCGACAAACTGTTGTGTTACCGATAAATAAATGCAGTAGCCGATCTATTAAGAACATTACCGATTGTTGCCAGTGACAAGTTCGTATTGCCACTCTGTGCAGTGCATTGGCACCAATAAAATCTGTGAAAATGCATGCCAAAACATCATAAAGCAGATCTGCACCACACGTTGGAAACCATGACCGTCGTGGAAGTTCCTAGCGATTACCACCGAATAGAATGGTGCGCAAAAGAGGTTACATTTGGCTAATTCTGGACAATTAACAGAACAATACAACATCTCAAATAAGTGAGAACGTTTACCTTTTATGAGCGAGTCATCAATGATGCAGACTTTCAAATGCGAGTGATGCACTATGACATTGTCACATACGTCACAACCGCGGCGGGTTAGATGCGCGATGAGATTATTTGGAAGGCTGCCCTTGAGAAGCCATGTCATCACAACGCGGAACCACATTGATTAGGGAAGTGCCCAGTTGATTGACGTCCATTGAGCGGGGAGATCCCTATCCATGTAAGCAGACGCTGCAGTGACGTTTTGCTGATTGCAGAGCGTCGTAAGAGGTACGGCAGTTCGGATAAAATAAATGTCTGCCATTTCTGACCCATGCGTCTGCCACATTGTATGCGCAGTGTTAGTTTGAATATACCGAATGTAGAAACCATAGCTACGCGTGTTTTTTATTCAAAAAGGCAAAGACAAAATACATAGCCCTTCTGTGACAATAAGCTAACCGACGGCGAGCGATATTAGCCACGATATTGTTACTGCCTCTTCTACGGCTGTTACTTTTCTGCTGCAGCTGTAGCCTTCTCTGCTAGAGCTGTTACTTTGTTTTGCCACGGCTGTTACTGTGTCTGTTACGGTTGTTACTTTCTCTGTTACGGCTGCTACTTGTTCTGCTTAACATGGCCGCGGTCGGCGAACTGCGCCTAACTGAGGCAGGGAAACGAGCTGCGCCTAACTGAGGCAGGGAAACGATCTGCGCCTAACTGAGGCAGGGAAGCGAGCTGCGCCTAACTGAGGCAGGGAAGCGAGCTGCGCCTAACTGAGGCAGGGAAGTATCCGCCTCCACGGCATTTCACGCACCGTGACTAAAGGAATGTAGCCTTGGCCGCGTGTCAGCCGCCTTGGCCACGGCCAGTGTTTGCTCGAGGCGACCCGTCAGCGGACCGACAGCGGATCGCAGGCCGGATATGACGGCTGTGTGGCGGGGGGGGGGGGGGGGGGGCGTCAGGACATTATGTTTAGCCGCGCCTGAGGCGGGTTGCCGGGCGCTGTCTCCTATTAAAGGCATAACGAGGCGAGCAGGAGCGAGCCGATGGCTTCCTGTCAAGCGAGCAGCAGTCGGCCAACGCTCCGCACCGAGTGGCAATGGTGCCAAGGCAGCCATGGCGATTGGCGAGCGGCCGAACTGGGCCAGGTGAAGTGCTTCCAGGTGAAAAGAGGCATTGCAGCAATATGTCTCACCAAGTCGAAAGGTTGAATTTATTCATATATTGATGACCTTTCTCAATATTAGTTTTAGTTGGTTCTGTTGATTCATAATTCGAAACGATGCACCATTTTGAGGAGCTAAGAAGTAAATATGTGAATAAATCTTTTAGTCGTCAATTAATGCCCCGGCTGGCAATTGCATGCTAATCGATTTTTCGTATGAATCAAAGGCTACGGATTCTATAACATGCCTACAGCCAATACCCAAACAGAGCAATAGCTTGATACAATCGGACAGAGCAAGGCTAGACAAAATGCTGTATATTTAAGGTCGCCCATATCCCCGCAGACAAAAGAGAAAGACGCTGTTCTATTCTTAAAATGTATCCAGTTTCCGAATTACAGCTTAACGTCATGACTGTCTGCCGAAGTCAAGTTTGCAATTCGGAATGCATGTTTTATTTCTGCTCTTTATAGCCCTGTGCAGACGTTCAGCCCTGTTCAGATGTTCAGACCTGTTCAGATGTTCAGCCCTGTTCAGTTGTTCAGCCCTGTTCAGATGTTCAGCCCTGTGCAGACGTTCAGCCCTGTTCAGATGTTCAGCCCTGTGCAGACGTTCAGCCCTGTTAAGATGTTCAGCCCTGTTCAGATGTTCAGCCCTGTTAAGATGTTCAGCCCTGTTCAGATGTTCAGCCCTGTTCAGATGTTCAGCCCTGTTAAGATGTTCAGCCCTGTTCAGATGTTCAGCCCTGTTCAGATGTTCAGCCCTGTTCAGATGTTCAGCCCTGTTCAGATGTTCAGCCCTGTTCAACGAAATTTGCATATAATCTGCCCAGCCGTTGCGGAGTTATTGCGAAAAACACTTTTCACCACCCCTCACGCAGCACGCGCCATGCGCAGTGGTAGTCACCCACATGAGTTGGCACTGGTATCAAACAGAGTAGGTTAGATGGGGCTGCTCAGCAAAGAAGTCCGCTTGTCAATCGGACGTGCGGTTGCAGAGATATGAGCTTCTCAAAAGCGTCGCCACGGGCCGGGCCGGGTCGCTCATAATACGATTTTTGCCCGTACACCACGGAAGGACGAGTGACCGCTTCTTCGTGCTCGCTCGTGATAAGCTATGCCGATATCCTGTGTTAGATGTTGACACCCTTCCGCAGCCACAGGGGTGCAGGCTGTTTCGTAAGTTGGCAGCTGCGACCGAGAAGTGTTCAAACTTGCTGCAGCTCGCGAAGAGCAAACGCATACAAACTGATCGCGTTTTATATCTCAGACTGTAAACTTTGATCGGAAAACGTAAATGTTGAACGACTTTTACGATGCGATAGCCGTAAAATGTAGCACATGAAAGTCTTTCCGGGCAAACACAAATTTGTCTGGAAAAGTCAGAAGATTCAATGCATCGCGAGAGTTCAGGCATTCTTTTGCAGATAAATGGTGACATTTATGATTTGTTCACCTCAGTCACAGCACAATAAAACACAGTTGTATTGCCCCGGACTGAAAAGACGCTCAACAGAGTAGAAGCTGGCTCAGTTGGCCGAATGCGAGGTAACTTTCTAGCTACATTGTAGTTATTTATCTTATTTTTTATATCATTGAAAAATGTGCGATTTATCGAAGCAAAAAATAATTTTCTACATTCCACCTGAATGTTTTTATAGATAGTCACCATAGCGCTTGGAAATATTTGCGTTTTTGCATCAGGAAAAGAAACACTGCGACGGACGAGATACATATAACTCTGCTGAAGAGCTTATGCTAATCGTAGCAGCACGAAAACGGAAGTAGCTATAGCAGCAAACAAAATTCAGAGCGAGTGTCACATGCTAAATGACCTAATGTCAACAGAAAGCAGCCATCATCTCTCATCATTGGAATGATAAATAGCGCGAGTACCGCGCAGCCAGCCTCAAAGGCTGGACTGTACCGCAATTCATCTATGTCATGCGGCACAGCATATGTTTCAGGCAAACACACCAACGCCATCTGTAGACAAATGACGCATGCAGGCACGGGAAGTGGGGTACCAGATCACGTGAGTTCTTAAACCGGCTGGATTATTGAAGCGCAGTTATTGTTGGAGCGGCGTTGGCGGCGCGGCGGCGGCGTTGGCGTCGCGGCGGCGGCGTTGGCGGCCCGCTGGTCAGTCAGCTGTTGGCCAACACAGGCCTCTGCCCGCGTGCCGTGTTATGTCCGATCGGCCGGGCGGCTCTACAGACGTTACCTTGGCATTGTCAGCCCAAAGGAAGGCCCACCCGCCAGCCGGGCGGCGTGCCTGGACCAAGAGAACTGAGCCAACACCAACACGGCCGCCACCACCGCCGCGCCGCCGGCCTCGCCCCTAGCTGCACGGCCTGAAGGCCGACTCACAGCTCACGGTCGAACGATCCAGCCACCGCCGCCGCGCCACGACGCGCCACGCTTTTTTTGTGGTGCGTGTGACAGCGGTGGTGTTGAGGTTCACATACAACCCGACAGGAAACATGTTTCTTTGTGGGATCAAAGTCGTCCTGGTAGGTTACATGGCTTTGCACGGTGCTTCTTAACAGCTACTGGTACTAAACAGTAAGTCACTTTATTTGTTTGTCTGGACTTAAATCTGCTGTGCTTAGCCCCAACGTTTCCTTAATGCCAAATGGCATCAGCGTTAATACAAAAAGTTAATACAAATATTAAATACAAATGATAATACAAATAATACTTTAATGGGACAAATCTTAACATGCTAACCATATTATATACGTATCTATTGACACACATCCCATGGCGCACATTCGACGTCCAGCGTCACCTAAATGGAGCGCTGTCATGCACGGCATATACTCTGCAATGCATATTAGATACAGTATGTAAAAAACAACACTGTTCGCAATGGTAAAAACGGCAATGGTTAATCACTGTACCGACCATGTCAGCGAGCCATGACAGTGAGATGCCCGATACAGCGTATCGGGCACCTCAATATAATCTCTGCCAACACCAGCTATGTGGCCACTGTGTTGTGTTCTTCCAGAGAATGATGTCAAAATGGATTAGAGCTAATCCAATAGTTTCGTTTGGAATCCAAACAGGGGACATCTCACATTTATCAAAAAGGCATCAGGAAGGCGCCAGTGAAAGTATCGATCCAACAACCTTCCAAATGCACTTGACCAACCTTCCACAACCTTCCAACTGACTATTTATGCGTTTAATCACTTGACCATCAATGTACTTGTCTGTCATTCGGGAATGAGCGAAGTTTTTTCAGTCTTAACGAATTTTGTCCACCTTTGATCAACAATTGACGTGAAATCACCTGTACTTGAACGTACAGTGTACGCACACCTTACCACAAATTAATCTGAACGATACGGCACTAGAACGTGCTCGTCGATATCAATCAGTTCATCAAAGTTTCTTCGCCTGGCAGCTGTCACAATGATTCCCAAGTTAGGAGTTAAAAGTAAAGAAGCAATTCAGTGTCTCATGCACCGCGAAACCCTTTGTGATTAGCCACACCAAAAGGCACTTCTCATGTAAGGGCACACATATTGCGCGAGTTTGTGGTCTGAGTTGTTTTGAATTCGACTGCGGAGGTGGCGGTCCAAATTTGCTCGGAGATATTAGGATATGACAAATGAAAAAAGGATAACACAACATCGGAAATATTGTTAAGTCTTGCAAAATTCTGTCCTATTATTTGGATTGTGTATTATGTCAATCTGTATTTAATGGCTGAAGAAGTAAAAACAAAAATGCACATTAACAAAAAAAATTGTCACGCAGGCCAGAACTATTTTCCGAAGAATGTGTCTTCCTATTCAATGACGTCATTGGCGCTAAATTTGCATACACACACACACACACACACACACACATATATATATATATATATATATATATATATATATATATATATATATATATATATATATTTGTGTAATTAGGCAGCAATCCATTTAATATGCATGTTTGGTCGAACAAAACCGAGTTTCTGGCATTAGCGAGCTTTTTCTGCAGCTTTTCCAAGGAACGAACTATGGACTTTGCTGTATCTGTTGCGTTGTCGATTAGGTCTCCGATAAAAGTCATATATGTTCATAATTAGCGACCGGTTTCGTTGTATTCCAATAACATTTTCAAGCTATATGAACCAAATTATACATAAGTAGCACAGTAAATAAACAAGTTTAGAAGCTTTCACAAAAAGCATTCTGAAGTATTTTTCACACTATTCACGCTACATTTTCGATGTCACTTTCGATACGGGAAACACCGACGGTATTTCCTCTCTTAATCACCATATGTATGGGCGCTGCACAGAGTAAATATCCCGAGGTAGTCGCGCTGAGTGTTAAGGGTGGGGTGCCTCTCGCGGATTAGGACCGCCTCCAGGATCCTTTGACGCCTGACGTTACTTTCAAACGCAATGATTGCCGTGTTCTCTTCCAGTTCCTTACGCGTTATTTCTCTGTTGTGGCAGTCCTTTGTGTGAAGGGACGGAGGGTGATCGTGTAGGTGCATTGTGAGTCTTCTCGAGAGTGTTGTTCTTGTGCGGCCTATGCAATCTACCGGTTGATTCCGAAGTTTGCAACCTTCGTTTGGGCAGGTCCAGTGATAGATTACATTGGTGCTCTTGAACTTGGACTCTTTTCGCATGTTGTTCTTCATTACCAAGCTTGATGTTGTCTTATTCTTATAATAAATCCTAATCTCCAGTTTGTTGTCGCCAGTCGGCACCACGTTCCTAAGGACAATTCCTTTCAGGACTCTTTCGTCAACTCTGTAGGCATCTGACATCTGGTTACCATAGTATAGCACGAGAGGTTTTGCTGATGTTCTTTCCTTCATAGGGCGTTCTGTGTTCATGAAGTCGTTCAGGGCTGTCTTTATTTCTTCATCGATGTCAGAAGTCCGGTAGTTGTTGTTCGTCAGCATCTGTTTGACGTGCTTCAGCTCTTCATGCAATGTTTCCCAGGAGCTACAGTACTTCACTGCCCTGCGCACGTAAGTCCTAATAACGCCTCTCTTATAGCGTGCTGGGCACTCACTAAACGCGTTTAGGCATCGACCCCCATCCGTTTTCTTCCTGTAGACTGCGGTCTCGTGCCGGCCGTTCGAAATGTCCAGATGGACATCCAGGAAGGGGAGCTTGCCCCTTCCTGGATTCCAATATGTTATTGGAATACAACGAAACCGGTCGCTAATTATGAACATATATGACTATTATCGGAGACCTAATCGACAACGCAACAGATGCAGCAAAGTCCATAGTTCGTTCCTTGGAAAAGCTGCAGAAAAAGCTCGCTAATGCCAGAAACTCGGTTTTGTTCGACCAAACATGCATATTAAATGGATTGCTGCCTAATTACACAAATATACGACTACACGACCCAGCAATTATCAGACGGCAGATCACCCAAGACTTCAGGAAGAAGCTAGTGGAGGAACAGCTTAAAGAAAAGAAGACTACCGTGAGTAAGCTAGAAAGTGAGCAGAAACAATTACAGCGAGAGCTCATTGGTGAAATCGGTGATACAGATTTACGATCCAATGTATACCATGCCCTACATGATAGTTACGTTTACTATCACGAGGTAGTGAAGGATAGAATCGTTAAGAAGTTGAACCGGTTATATGGGGAGAGCGTATGCGTAAAGGACAGTGATGATGCATTTGTGAATTTGTCTTCAAAAATGCTCAGCGAGGACCAAAAATATTTTCTTAATCTGGGATTAAACTGTCATATACCGAGCAAGTTTCACCGCTCACGAAAGAATACCGAACTAGAATTGTTGTATCAAGATATACATAGACTTGAGAAGGACAATAAGGTGCTAATCAACCCCGATTTACGTCCTGAATTGCTTGCTGAAGGCACCAGACAAAGAGGGTCAACTGCAAGCAAACTACTCACACCGAGGCTGAGAGAAGCAGCTAGGACTTTGCGCGAGGATGAAGACATTGTGATACGCAGAGCTGATAAGACATCTATTTGCGTTATCCTTGATAAGAGCGATTATTTCAGCAAACTAAATGATATATTATCTGACGGAACGAAGTTCATACGATTAGCGAGTAATCCTACAGCTTCACTGAAGAGAAAAGTAAATGATCTGATCGACGTTGCGAACGCAGAAGTTGGAGGAGTGCATTTTCAGAAGATTATTGGGGAGTATAAGCCGGGATATTTATACGGTAATGTTAAGATGCATAAGGACGGCAACCCGTTACGCCCTATCATTTCGCAGATACAGACGCCTACTTACGACATCGCTAAAGAACTAAATAAGCTTATAACACCGTATATCCCATCTGATAACACATTGAGATCTACTGATGAATTCATCACTGTGTTAAAGTGTAGCGAACCCAAAGGCATAGTTGCTTCTCTTGATGTGCAAAGTCTATTTACTAATGTGCCTGTGCAGGAAACTGTGGATATTATATTAAAATATGTGTATCAAAATGATGACATTCGCCCACCCAGACTTCCTCGCTACGTGTTGCAACAACTTTTACTCACCTGTACAACTGAGGCACCCTTCAGAGCACCCGACGGAAAACTCTATAAGCAGGTGGATGGAGTGGCTATGGGGTCACCACTCGGCGTCTTGTTCGCGAATGCGTACATGTGCCACGTGGAACAGGAAGTGCTCCACAACATGCAGAAGAAGCCGCACATCTATAAGAGGTACATCGACGACATTTTCGTCCAGATCGACACAAACGAGGAACTACAGGGCCTACAAGAGAAGCTTGAGCGGGCTTCAGTCCTCAAATTCACCTACGAGCTCGGCGCCAACGGCAAGCTCCCCTTCCTGGATGTCCATCTGGACATTTCGAACGACCGGCACGAGACCGCAGTCTACAGGAAGAAAACGGATGGGGGTCGATGCCTAAACGCGTTTAGTGAGTGCCCAGCACGCTATAAGAGAGGCGTTATTAGGACTTACGTGCGCAGGGCAGTGAAGCACTGTAGCTCCTGGGAAACATTGCATGAAGAGCTGAAGCACGTCAAACAGATGCTGACGAACAACAACTACCGGACTTCTGACATCGATGAAGAAATAAAGACAGCCCTGAACGACTTCATGAACACAGAACGCCCTATGAAGGAAAGAACATCAGCAAAACCTCTCGTGCTATACTATGGTAACCAGATGTCAGATGCCTACAGAGTTGACGAAAGAGTCCTGAAAGGAATTGTCCTTAGGAACGTGGTGCCGACTGGCGACAACAAACTGGAGATTAGGATTTATTATAAGAATAAGACAACATCAAGCTTGGTAATGAAGAACAACATGCGAAAAGAGTCCAAGTTCAAGAGCACCAATGTAATCTATCACTGGACCTGCCCAAACGAAGGTTGCAAACTTCGGAATCAACCGGTAGATTACATAGGCCGCACAAGAACAACACTCTCGAGAAGACTCACAATGCACCTACACGATCACCCTCCGTCCCTTCACACAAAGGACTGCCACAACAGAGAAATAACGCGTAAGGAACTGGAAGAGAACACGGCAATCATTGCGTTTGAAAGTAACGTCAGGCGTCAAAGGATCCTGGAGGCGGTCCTAATCCGCGAGAGGCACCCCACCCTTAACACTGAGCGCGACTACCTCGGGATATTTACTCTGTGCAGCGCCCATACATATGGTGATTAAGAGAGGAAATACCGTCGGTGTTTCCCGTATCGAAGGTGACATCGAAAATGTAGCGTGAATAGTGTGAAAAATACTTCAGAATGCTTTTTGTGAAAGCTTCTAAACTTGTTTATTTACTGTGCTACTTATGTATAATTTGGTTCATATAGCTTGAAAATGTTATTGGAATACAACGAAACCGGTCGCTAATTATGAACATATATGACTTTTATCGGAGACCTAATCGACAACGCAACAGATACAGCAAAGTCCATAGTTCGTTCCTTGGAAAAGCTGCAGAAAAAGCTCGCTAATGCCAGAAACTCGGTTTTGTTCGACCAAACATGCATATATATATATATATCTATATATATATATATATATATATATATATATATATATATATATATAGATATATATATATATATATATATATATATATATATATATATATATATATATATATATATATAATCACCAGTCAATGAGGAACACGCAAATAACTTGTGACGGTGCGGTAAGTGATACATATACACTTTATTTTTCTTCTTCACGGAAACAGGCACCAGGTTCCGCGGGACAACCGTCATCCGATCCGCACCGCACCTGCACCCTACAATATTTACCGTACCGGCAACGGACAATATTTACCGTACCGGCTCTGCCTATGTAAACTGTGTCATCTGCCGTAACGTCTGGACGCCTGGGGGACTTCGCCGATGAGCGGCGCGCCCGTATCAGACGTACTATTTACCTTACCAACATGGCCGCTATCATGGTGTTCCGACGCCGGCCCGGCACGTCATGTGACTCGTCCTGACACCACTGGGCCTCGCAGGGCCTCCCGGGGCCCTCACTAGGCCCTCACAGCGGCCGCCGCTGGTTCAGCTGACACCGTCCCACCCTGCGGTCATCTGACACCGGCGCTCGCCGCCGCTGGCTTACTTGTGAGTGTCGCAGCCGGTGGCCGGCCCCGCAGTCATTCCGCTCCCCGTCACGGACAGTGGGCCACTGTCGGTCCGCCCCGCTGTACCCCTCCCCGGACCCCCCCCCCTCCCCACCCCGACATCGATCAGCTGTGGCACGCCGTGGCGGCCTTCCGGGCTGGTTACTTGGTGACGTCCAGACCCCCCCCCCCGCGCCCCTCAATCAATGAGGGCGGCGGGTCTGACAGAGAGCACGTGCTCGCTGCCAGCGGTCGGCTCGCTGTCAGTTCCGCAGCGTATGTCGCGATCAGAGTGGGCGACAACGGGAGAAACATGGCCACAGGTGACAAGGGCAGAGGTGGTATTAGTTAGAGATGAAGCAACATTTTTGTTTTGTGTTTCTCTTCTGCCACCTTCACTGCAGACTGCTTCACAGGCTTATTGTTATCTTCGGCTGAATATGACCTGCACTGGTATGGGCATACGCAATACGCATACCTGCTGTTGTCCTGCACTAGGTGATGTGATGTGAGTGGGGTATAATATGAGTGGGGTAAAATATTGTAACAAGAATATAATCATTCGCATTACTTAATACAAACTACACTATACAAATACATTACGAAGTCTTATGTACATACGTAACAATAAGGAAAATCCATAAAACGTGCATCCTAGTTTTTAATGCATATTGTACATTTGTTATGCTTGTAGTGGTAAACAGCTTTATTTATTTCAAATTTGTAAAATATCATCAAACGCCAAAACGGACTATTTTCAACGGAAAAGTTCGAAAATATTGCGTTCTAACCCAACTCTGAGCATAAGCAGCTTTACAGAGGGCACATGGAAAAACATCGATCACTTACATCCAGGCGTATCAAAACTCACATAGACCGCACAACACGAAACGAGCCAGGTCGAGCCAGCCAGACACACCACCAGAGAGCGCACAACACGAAACCAGCCAGACCGAGCCAGCCAGAGACACCACCAGAGACCGCACAACACGAAACCAGCCAGGTCGAGTCAGCCAGACACACCACCAGAGAGCGCACAACACGAAACCAGCCAGGTCGAGCCAGCCAGACACACCACCAGAGAGCGCACAACACGAAACCAGCCAGGTCGAGTCAGCCAGACACACCACCAGAGAGCGCTCAACACGAAACCAGCCAGGTCGAGCCAGCCAGACACACCACCAGAGAGCGCTCAACACGAAACCAGCCAGGTCGAGCCAGCCAGACACACCACCAGAGAGCGCTCAACACGAAACCAGCCAGGTCGAGTCAGCCAGACACACCACCAGAGACCGCACAACACGAAACCAGCCTTGTCGAGCCAGTCAGACACCACCAGAGAGCGCACAACACGAAACCAGCCAGACCGAGCCAGCCAGACACACCACCAGAGAGCGCACAACACGAAACCAGCCAGACCGAGCCAGCCAGACACACCACCAGAGAGCGCACAACACGAAACCAGCCAGGTCGAGCCAGCCAGACACACCACCAGAGAGCGCACAACACGAAACCAGCCAGGTCGAGCCAGCCAGAGACACCACCAGAGACCGCACAACACGAAACCAGCCAGGTCGAGTCAGCCAGACACACCACCAGAGAGCGCTCAACACGAAACCAGCCAGGTCCAGCCAGCCAGACACACCACCAGAGGGCGCACAACACGAAACCAGCCAGACCGAGCCAGCCAGACACACTACCAGAGAGCGCACAACACGAAACCAGCCAGGTCGAGTCAGCCAGACACACCACCAGAGAGCGCACAACACGAAACCAGCCAGGTCGAGCCAGCCAGACACACCACCAGAGAGCGCTCAACACGAAACCAGCCAGGTCGAGCCAGCCAGACACACCACCAGAGGGCGCACAACACGAAACCAGCCTTGTCGAGCCAGTCAGACACCACCAGAGAGCGCACAACACGAAACCAGCCAGACCGAGCCAGCCAGACACACCACCAGAGAGCGCACAACACGAAACCAGCCAGGTCGAGTCAGCCAGACACACCACCAGAGAGCGCACATCACGAAACCAGCCAGGTCGAGCCAGCCAGAGACACCACCAGAGACCGCACAACACGAAACCAGCCAGTTCGAGTCAGCCAGACACACCACCAGAGACCGCACAACACGAAACCAGCCTTGTCGAGCCAGTCAGACACCACCAGAGAGCGCACAACACGAAACCAGCCAGACCGAGCCAGCCAGACACACCACCAGAGAGCGCACAACACGAAACCAGCCAGGTCGAGTCAGCCAGACACACCACCAGAGAGCGCACAACACGAAACCAGCCAGGTCGAGCCAGCCAGACACACCACCAGAGAGCGCACAACACGAAACCAGCCAGGTCGAGCCAGCCAGAGACACCACCAGAGACCGCACAACACGAAACCAGCCAGGTCGAGTCAGCCAGACACACCACCAGAGAGCGCTCAACACGAAACCAGCCAGGTCCAGCCAGCCAGACACACCACCAGAGGGCGCACAACACGAAACCAGCCAGACCGAGCCAGCCAGACACACTACCAGAGAGCGCACAACACGAAACCAGCCAGGTCGAGTCAGCCAGACACACCACCAGAGAGCGCACAACACGAAACCAGCCAGGTTGAGCCAGCCAGACACACCACCAGAGAGCGCTCAACACGAAACCAGCCAGGTCGAGTCAGCCAGACACACCACCAGAGAGCGCACAACACGAAACGAGCCAGGTCGAGCCAGCCAGACACACCACCAGAGAGCGCACAACACGAAACCAGCCAGGTCGAGTCAGCCAGACACACCACCAGAGAGCGCACAACACGAAACGAGCCAGGTCGAGCCAGCCAGACACACCACCAGAGAGCGCACAACACGAAACCAGCCAGGTCGAGCCAGCCAGACACACCACCAGAGACCGCACAACACGAAACCAGCCAGGTCGAGCCAGCCAGACACACCACCAGAGACCGCACAACACGAAACCAGCCAGGTCGAGCCAGCCAGACACACTACCAGAGAGCGCTCAACACGAAACCAGCCAGGTCGAGCCAGTCAGAGACACCACCAGAGAGCGCGCAACACGAAACCAGCCAGGTCGAGTCAGCCAGAGACACCACCAGAGACCGCACAACACGAAACCAGCCAGGTCGAGCCAGCCAGAGACACCACCAGAGAGCGCACAACACGAAACCAGTCAGGTCGAGCCAGCCAGAGACACCACCAGAGAGCGCACAACACGAACCGCCCTGCGCCGTTCCGATGCCACGTACCTGGCCATTTTATCACGGTACCTCACCCGGTTCGGGAGATGGCACAAGTGTAGCAGAAGGTCGACGTCGAACGAGCTCCCCACCGTGGAGATTGTGGTGCACATAGTCAGCGGCTACTCGTACATGCCGGAGGCGCATCGGTATGTAGCCACTAGCGAGCACGTCACGGCACCGTCTCGAGTTGGGCCTCCTCGTGCCCCCGGTGGCCGGGTGCGGGTCGGCGCCAGCCAGCCAGCTGCAGGCGCTGCCAGCCACTCAGTCTGAGTCGGCCAGGCCAGTTCGCCGAACGGCGTCAGTTCGCAGCATCGTCCGCCAGTTCAGCCGAGTGCACCGAGGAGTCGAGTTATAGTTCAGCCGGGTGCACCGAGTCGAGTTAGAGTTCAGCCGAGTCGCTCTAAGGGGCACCGGGAGGCCGTGACGGCGGCGGCGACTCCGGCTCGCTCGGCACTCGGCCACGACCACGAGAGGCGGCACCTCGACCCGTCTGCTCCAGTCACGGAGAGATGCCGCAGTCGAGTGGCAGTCGACCCAGCGCTCTCCAAGAGTCGCCACACCACAGGTCGTCCGACTGGCACGGGGTCACGCCGCCCAGATCACAGGTCAGAGCGCCGGACCGTCCGTCAGAGCGCCGGACCGTCCGTCAGAGCGCCGAACCGTCCGTCAGAGCGCCGAACCGTCCGTCAGAGCGCCGGACCGTCCGTCAGACAACAGACGTTCTATCGAAGCTGACCGCCATCGCCGCAGGGTTTGTCTGGGTCGTCGAGCCGTGACGACGACTCGTCACCGCTTCAGAGCCCAAAGACCATGCTCGTCTACTGGAAAATCAGCCCCGACAGTTGGTAGCAGAACAGGGCGTGACAATCTCATAGTCGGGAAACAAAGAACCGGCGTATGCCGGTGGCCACCATTTTGCTAGTTTGCCAGCCATGGTGTGGTGTATTATCGTTTGACATACTTGCTATTGCTGCAAACAGCGGTAATTGGTAGCAAGGCGACAAGTGATTGCAATTTTCTTGGTACTCGATATTTGACCTTGCAGGTGGTTCTCTTTGTTAATACGTAACAAGGCAGGGTAAGGCTTGTTTTGCAAATAATGCCATATTGAACACCGAACACAATACCTTTTTTTAAAAATAAAATCAGCTGAATTTTGTGTTATTTTTCTACCGAATTAGCCTCTTATCACCTTATCCGTGTGGTCAGTGTTGGCTGGAGATTATGCCGACATTTATGGGACTGGTACAAATTATGCGGTGACCACAAGGATTACCGAAATTAATCCGCAGGAACAATTTTATCGGGATAAGTGTGTCGGCAAACAAAGTGTGTGAACAGTGAGCCAGCGTATGGTAAAGCCGTAGATACCATTTTGGACTGATGGTCACAGTGCTTAATCACAACCAATTAATGATGCCAAAAGATACAACGATTCCGTCCCAATTCTAAGAGTGAAGCTAATATTTTAGGAGGGGGCGAACTGCAGTTAACATTAAAGTTGATAGCTTTTATACGATCAAACCACTTCGGTTATCACATTCACGAATGCTGCATTACTGACAACATTCGCTTTTCAATGCATTCGCGAGGTTAATGGTTGATTTGATATGGAAATGTCAGGCAAAGCAAGTGTAAACTAAATATTGTAATTATTTAAAATGTGGTTTCTGCTGGTTAATATATGTTCAGCCTATGGGGAAACGTGAACACTCTTTTTTGCAAAATTGAGCAAGGAATGTGAACAAAAGAACGGATCTGAAATTATATTAAAAACAGCATTGCTAATAGCTGTTTAGTTTAAAAACCCTAATCATAATATCCCTAAGAAAAAACCCTAAGTTTTCCGCATAATATCGTTCGCAAAACCTAGCGTTTAGCTCAGTGAGAATGAGGCACGAAATGTTCCCGGACTATGCACAAACGCATGACATGACCGACTATAAAAATGCTATAAAGACGGCAACAGGAAGTGGACTCGAAACCTACCATCGCTCCACTCGTCAAGCAGCACGGACTGCGTGTCACCCCGGTCCTCACTGCACTACTCCCTCGAGTCCAGATCGATAGGATTACTACAGCTGATTACAAATCAGCTGGCGTTCAATCGTCCATCACCACGATCACCCGTGCGGGTCACTTCGTCCGCAGCGTCTCAGCGCAGCATCCGGCTGCTCACAGCTCCAGGGCAGCTGATCCTGTTCCGGGGTCCCTCTGCGCCAGCCTCGAGCCGTGCTCTGGCTGAGAGCTGGTCAGCGCTACCCGCCACCCGCTGCCTTCACCCGGGAAACACTGTCGGAGAGCCGACGGCCACGGTCGACGGCCAGCCGCGCGCCAGATCGATATACACGGCTGCGCGCCGCGGAACGCCCGGGCTCTTCACTGCCGCCGCTGGACCTCCGCCGAGCCGTCGGCCGCGACGATGATCGATGTGTTGGGCGTCCGAGTCACCTGCCCGACTCGGCAGCAGTTAGCAGTTGTCACCACCTGTGGCACTGCTGCAGACCGACCGGCCGAGCCGTCCGTGGTACTGGGGCGAGACGCTCAGCGCCGACCCGGTCTGATGAACGGTGCCGGGGTGCTGGGGAGGGGGAGGGGGAGGCGGAAGTATGAGCGGCCGAGGAGGGGGGGGGGGGGGGGCGGATGGGGTGGTGACGGCGTATCCGAGTGGGATTAGTGCGGGAGATGAAGGCTCGGAAGTCCGGTACTCTGCGGCTCTGCGGCTGACGGGTGTGGGTGTTAGTAAAGAGGTTGTCTGACATTGTTAATGGAACGGGGAGATAATGAGAACGCGGATGGGCCGCTTGTTAAGAGGCAGAAAATGGAGGGAATAGTGCAGCGAGAATAGAACCACAGAGGGAGGAATCAGCCATGATAAAGCCCCTTATTGAAACTCGGGGAGCGTCACTCTTCAAAATAACACTCTAGAATGTGGGATCTAAACGCGAAAGGTCACCACACAGGTATATAAAACAGTTTGTCTTCAGTTCCGAAGTTGAGACACAAATTAAAACTGGAAGTCAGATAATTATCATGATCGACTGCAATCGATCCACAGACAGCAGACACCCCTCTCTTTTCTCTCGCACCAAAATATAGCATGTCAGCTGGACAAAACCACCATCCTAAGTACTCAAAGGACCATGAAGACAAGATAAATAAGGTGTAGGACACTTTCATGTAGCACAAAACGCAAAAGAAAAACCAATGATATGGAACGGCAAATGCTGGAACATTCTATTTATAAGTTTAGAGGAATTCTGAGTGAAATATGTCGTGTCATACAGACTACAGCTTATGTTAAATGTGGTCTCTTAATTGCATTATTGTGAGTCAATCCAGTGCAACTGATGTGACTTGAAGATAGTGCAGTTGGAGGTCACACATGGAACAAAACAGATAGACGAAGATAACAAAACAGATAACGTAGGCAATTATATTGACGATTGATGCCGTGCCCAGGCCGCCGCAGAGTCTATAGGTTCGATTTACCAATTAACTAGGCCAATTCACAGCTGGAACCAATAAGAAACGAGCCTTTGTTTTGACAAACCCATTATGCTCAGGACTTATTTGCTAGGTTTACCGCTGTCTCCCCTGTTTGACTTCCTTGACAGTCTGCAAACTATTCAGCGAAGGCACACCATTTTATGAGTGTGCTTTCCGTGTGGACTGTAGCGGGGCCAGTGACCACTGCTCTGATGATAGAGTGTGTATTGCCTGTTATACAGATCAGAAATGACTCGCTTGCAAAAAACATGCAAGAAATATTAATAGCAAAGTGAGAACTGTAGCAGGCTGGCTTCTAAAACAATTGCTGATTCAGATAGGAAAATGCCATGAGACATGAAAAGGTATCATCAGTTTATATTCTTTGGTAACAGCATGATTCACACTAAATGTGCGGCAACTGCTCTGGAAATAATGGTGTCCGAGTCGAATGCTAACATTTATTTGGAAACCGACAATAACACAAATGCGGTCATGATGTGATATGTGTGTGGCAGGAATGCGATGGCACAGACCGAAGCATGATGGTGATGCGGTCACACTTATCTGAATGCTAAATTTAACCTTAATTGATATATGTATATTGGTCACTTAACTGCAGAAAATTACACACAAAATAACGAGCCAGCTTAAAACTGTGGAAACTGGCTTGTGCGGCCGCATTCAAATGCAAAACCGCATTCAGCTGACGCCATTACTATGCATTTACCGCCGGCTCCTGATGTATTGCTGCCTTCGACGCGGCCACCGCGATCGAGGCGCCTCTAGCGCCCGGCCGTCCATCTATTCCCTATGGCCGCACGGGTGCACGCCGGCCGTAAACAGCAACTTGGTTTTAACAGGCCTGAGAGGAAATCGGTAGCACGTAACCGGCCTCCGCGGGCATTTGTAATACTTTGGTCATTTCCACGCATGGTGATGGCGATTGAACCCATGTATGTAAATTTGTACCTCCATCATTTTGATCAAACATCCTTGCGGACCGGGCTGCCGCCTATTGTAAATGCATTGACTTGGTGCGCGCTCCGGGCGTGCTGTTCACTCAGCTTTTAATATTTAAAGTATGTATGCGCGTATCACAGCTCCACACCCACCAAACGAAACATAATTGCATTTTGTACAATCTGAATTCTTCTCGTGATATGGCTGTGACATGCCTGATATCAACTATACCAGTAAAACGCCTTTTTGGGCGATGATCGAGCGGGCGCGCACTGGTAAAGCTAAAACGGGTTTGAAATATGAAACGGTACAGGAGCACTCGTGGTAGTAACACATAGTCCTTTTAGTCCTTTTAGACCTCCATAAAAATTGCCAGGCCTCCATGCATGCCAACATAAAAGTTAGGTTTGATTAAATTGTACATGATCTCCTTTCTCGAATCCGCCAGAAGGGAGTAC